>ML787541.1:44671-89634 GCA_009831015.1 Picea engelmannii | reverse complement strand
GGCAAGCTATCGTCAGCCTGCATCATCAACCATCATGTCAGATCATGTCAACAACATATCATGAAATCAATAGCATATCATCAAAACCACACAATATCACTGTAAATGAAAATAACTCAAATAGCCCACTCCCTGACTCAATACGGAGTCCAAGGGAGTTCCACCGATGCCTCTGCATCCTCAAGGTCCGAAACCCTGCACACTCAATGAAACTGAGTCAATAGCACCTGTATATAGCAATAGTAAAACATCCTGTCATAAATCATGATGCATAATCATCAAGGTCAAGTGGTTCATCATCATAAAAATCCAGATCACTTGCGAGCAAGTGTCCCCAAAGAATAAGTTTTGTTGGTGCGCCAGAGCGGGATGTTACATGGTATATCAATATCTCATAGCTTGGTGCACTAGATACTAAAGCTTTGTTTAGTTCATACATTGAGTTATTGTGACATGTGAACTCAAGCTTTGGCTTTACTATATATACGTTTCAATATGTAGTATATACACAGCAACATCAGGGAAATGACCCTCTCCATTCTTTGTTGGACAAAGACCACCAGGTACATTTGTAGCACCTGCCATGTGATTACCTACAGCCAAATTCAGGAAGCAGGCTCCGCGGAAATTTGCAGTCGATTTTCATGAAGCACACCACCCACATATTTCCTTTGGTGGTTCCATTGATTTCTTCTTATAACTTGGCCAACAAAATTTGAGAGGTTCCTTTGAAAACGTTCTTACTTGCTATGAGATTGTTGCTGAAAGAGTCTTTTATAAAGATGCCCTTCTATTGATAGATTTGTAGTCTTCAACTGACCTAGATGCTAGATTAGTAGCTGTAGATGCAACAATATCACCTAGAATATAATAATTGATGTATGCATTTGGTTTGAAGATTTCTTTATGTACCAAACTGTTTGTATATAAATCAATCTTCATAGTTGCTTTGCCAATATCATCAGTTTGCTCTGTTTATTCATTAAATCAACAATTGAAAAATATCTAATTGCTCGTATGAGGAGCTTATTTCTCTGCCTACTCCTACTGCTAAACAAACCTGAAATTTGGTCAGGTAAACACAGATTTCCATAGCAACCAAGAAAGCAATTGACTTGGAACTTTATGCAAAGTTATAGACAACCAGATTGTAGAATTTGAAACATAATCTTTAAAATCAAACATACAATCAAAAAATCTGACCTCAACGATGGTAACAAATAGAATTTTCTTATTGCAAAACATCTCCATATGAGTGGCAATCGGATCTAAAAATTTATACCAAGATGGGTGCTCAACATCTGACAAAGAAACGTGCATCATAAACTGTTGATCTAATTTTTTCTACTCTCTTTTACCATTACTGGTCTCAATGCTGAATACATAATTCTCATCCTCTGTCAGAGAATCATATAAGAAGGATTATTGATTTGAACCTTTCATCTCATCTCATTCCTCCTCATATCTACTGAGATCTTCCAACCCCTACAAGCTAGAAAATTGAGAGCTGCCCTCATCATCTACTACAGATTCAACACTTTCACTTGTTGATTTGTCAATATGCTCATCACCTTTCAAGTCTTCATGTCTTCTATAATTTTCCTGTGTCTGCAAATCTAAAAGTTGAGGGCTGCTCATAGTATTTGCCACAGATCTGAAATATGTTGATCTATTACTTTCTCTTACTAATATATGCATTGGTTCTTCGACATCAATACATCCAAAAGAGACATGTTGATTTTGATAACTGAGAAGGCTTTGTAAAAAGACAACTTATCATGCATCTAAATAAACCACTGATTTGAGAGACCAGATATCAGTTACAGTAGATAATCAAGATGTGAAGAATAACATTCAAGATAATCAAGTACAATGATGCAGAGTCATACAAGAAGGTAAAGAAAGATCTATTTCATATCCATGAGCTATATCAGAAGATAACAGATTTGAATAACTAAACTGAACATATTTAAATACAAAGTAGCGGAATATGTGAGAAATATTGATATGAAGTAACCAAAGGAGACTGTAATTCTTATAACAAAACATAGTCAAAGTACATAGCCAAAAGTGTATCCAGGATTGAACCCCATGTCTGTCTTAAGTCTGTAGCTTTATAGCTTTACATCACAGTTCTCAAATCCTAAAACAATGGATTTGATATTCTATAAATAGAAAGTAAACTATATTTACAAAAAACTAGGAACATATACTCAAGATGAGCTCAATTGATATATGATGATCTTTTAAGAATAGTAAAGTGTTGATGAAGTGCATTTTTAGCCTCCCAAGGATGTTTGATTTAATCCTCCAAAGATAAAATTCAAATTGGATGATGTGTATTCAAACCCCTAATATTCTGCCTTTCACAAAGATGCCAAATATAGCTGAAAAACCTCTTTTTGACCTTATCCCTCAAAACTAGCCTTTGAATCAGACTTGATAATTCAACAACTATCCATTTTAAGTGGTTTCAAACCATTCAAATTCAAAAAATACCGATCTGGGAAAAATTCAGTTATTTTGGCCATGACAGGCTTTCACCAGCTTATTTACCTAAAAATCTTCTCCTTAGCTGGTGAAAAGCAGAGCTTTCACCAGCTAACTAGCAAAGTTCAAGGCGAGTTAGCTGGTGAAAGTGCAGATTTTTTAAAATCAAATTTCTCAGTCGTGGAGAGACCGTTTTACATGCTTGAATAGTCAATCCACATATAGAAATGCTAATCTTTCCAATGGTGCTTTCAAATCTGAATTTGGAGCTTCGGAAGGTAATCAAAAGTTCCCTACAAGATTAGGCATCATTCTTCAAGAAATTGAGAGTGCATTTTTTATCGCTAACAACTGGTTCCAACTAGGATGGAGACGTCCCTGTGAGGTCTCCAAGAACCTGGCAGACCATGTGCCTTTATTATTGGGCATGGAGTTATTCAACCTTTACAATTTATCATCTGGTTTTGGAAATTTAATGTTGACTATTATAGAAATAGTACACTCATCAGGTGGATGACAAAGTACTCTAAAAGCTTGCAATAGCTTTACGTTGTTTCTGATATTTTTCTTTTCAATCAGCTCCAGCATATTGTTTGTGCCCTGTAGCTGTAGCTATGACTGCTTCATCAACAATAAACTCTAAAGTTCCAACCTTTGCATTTTTACCATCATAAACTTGGCAAAGACTTCTGCGATTTCAGTCCTAGAAGATACAACCCTTAGCCCCTCTTATGTCTTAAGATTTATAGCTCTACAATATAGTTTTTAGATCCTCAAAGAATGGATCGGATATGCTAAAGATAAAATTTCAAAAATGATTTACAAAAGATAAGGAATGATCCTCAAAATGAGGTCAATTCCACATTTCATGGTCTTCAGATGATGTAGAATACCTATGCAGTGCAGATAAGCCTTCCAAGGCTATTTGATGACTCTTGAGAGAGATGAAATTCAAATTTTCTAAGTTTAAAAAAAAACCTGATTTATTTGCCCCCCAAAAAATGTGTCAAATCAACTTAAAGTCCTCCTCTAACTCTTTTGCTTCAAAACTGGATGTTAGATTTGACACTATAATTCAATATGTATCTTTGGAAAGCATTTTCAAGAGATTTGATTGAGAAAAACTTCGATCTAGGCAAAAATACACCTTCGTTGGCCAGTCTCAGGTTTCACCAGCTATTTCGCCTTAAGATTTGCTAGTTAGCTGGTGAAAGATCTGCCTTTCATCAACTAACTGGTTATAATTTTTCCTTTTGTGCTGGTGAAAGTTTTGTTTTTAAAATGATCTTCAAAATCGCAAAAATGTATTTTTGTCTTAGATTTCTGATCTTTAAGGATGATCCTTTGGGGCCTCTGAAAATGATGGGAACAAAAATTTGACCATGGGGGAAACGCTAGTAGAGAGGCCATCCTCATTTTGTTTTGAATCATCAATGATATTTCCATGTTTGAGAACAACTACCATGCCATCATCCTCTATTTGTTGTGACTGTGTTGATGTCAGATTGTATCATTATAAGTTAATGGACTACATTGTTAAACACAGAGGGTTCCATTCCGGTATATAGATTTTTCCATTCCTGAAATTTTATGAGTCGAGGAATTGTAATGCAGACCCTCTAGAAGGACATCGTAACATTGTGTCAAGAAATTATCCTACCTAGGGATTCTGCAATTCCTTTGTGCTTTTATTTCAAACAAACTCCTGTTAAATGTCACCCACTATGAGAAAGCTTGTTGATTATCTGTGTTGCTCCGCAAATAAGTTCTTAAAGTGATCGACATTAGCTTCAACTCTTTCTATAAAACAAACATGAATCCTATGCACTGGAATATTATTTAGCACTGGGTCTTCATAATTACTTTCATGCCTTACTCATTGAAATAAGGCTGTGATAGAAAGGAAAAAACCTTCTTTCGAAAAATGTATATGTGGCGTAAGGAACTAGAATAGAGATAACAAGAAGAAGTGTAATGAACCAGCACATAGAAATGGGGCCACAAGCTTCAACAAGAACTTTGTATGCCGTCCTCGATATTGTAGATCCATATACAAAAATAAACAAATACCAGAATCCAATACTACCCCATATGCATAGATGTTGTATCTATGTGAGATAACCGATGGCCAGTGCTACTAAATTTATCCAGGTGTATCGAATGTGATCAGTATTTGCTTCATCCCTTGTCTCAGCAAACTACATGCAAATCCAATATTGATGGCAGTTTCCAATTTTTCTCCAGTCAAATCCCAAATCTTAATACCAGTCTGTTCTAACTTGTCAATGCGTTGAGTAACCCCCTTCTACAGCTTCTATTGGCATCAGTTGCACCAACAAGAATCAATTTTGTTTCAATTGTATCTCTGCATGCATCCAAAAATTCATCGTAAAGTTTTTTTGGGAACAAAAGGAAACCAAAAACCTATACCTAACAACAGACAAGAACCATTCTAAGGACATGACCATATGCATCTTCTCCAGATAAGAAATTTGCTTCAAGTTGTTGTTGGCATGATTTGCATGATCGATCAGCCAAGCAAGAAATGCCATTACCTATGCACGATATTTTGAATGTTAGCACCTTTATAACGTGTTTTGTAACACTGACATCTGCAATCTTAAATGGGCAAACTCGGCCCTGTCAAAACCCAATGAAGTCATAATGTTGTCCATTTATTCAACAATTGAATAATTTGGCATTCAAGGTTACGGTGCCATCAATTCCCATAATTTTGGCAGATATCCCAATCTTCTTAATACCTGTATGACATCTAACTCCTCGTGGCTCGATTTTCATGCAATCTATTATCTTCTTACGTGTCAAACTATCCAAAACACAGCTATACTTCATTAAATCTGTTGCATGCACATCTTCTACCTGCAAAATCAGGCATCTAGACTCGGTGTTTGTATGCAGACTTTTAACTGAATATGCAAAAAGGGAGAACGCCATATGCACAATCTTTGGCACACCTGTCAGTTGTCTTCATTTTGCTCGCAACAAATATTTCCACATCATCGGGATATTTGGATGTTTTTGGAGTTTATAAATGCTATCCCTCTCATAATACATCAATGACATTTAATGTATATGGTATACTTGGCACTTAGCGCTGAGTTTTAACATCTAAACTCAACTTGATTGTCGATTTGTGTGACTTGGAGTTTGATGAGTGATGTGGCTAGATTCGGTGTTTGACTTGGTATATCAATATCTCATAGCTTGGTGCATTGAATACTAAGGCTTTGTTTAGTTCATACATTGAGTTATTGTGACATGTGAACTCAAGCTTTGGCTTTACTATATATATATTTCAATATGTAGTATATACACTGCAACAATAGGGAAATGACCCTCTCCATTCTTTGTTGGATGAAGACCACCAGGTACATTTGCAGCACCTTCCATGAGATTACCTATAGCCAAATTCAGCAAGTAGGCTCTGCGGCAATTTGCAGTCGATTTTCATGAAGCACACCACCCACATCTTTCCTTTGGTGGTTCCATTGATATCTTCTTATAACTTGGCCAACAAAATTTGAGATGTGCCTTTGAAAACATTTTTACTTGCTCTAAGATTGTTGTTGAAAGAGTCTTTTAAAAATATGCCCTTCTATTGACAGATTTGTAGTCTTCAACTGACTTGGATGCTAGATTAGCAGCTGCAGATGCATCAATATCACCTAGAACATAATAATTTATGTATGCATTTGGTTTGAAGCTTTCTTTACATACCAAACTGTTTGTATATAAATCAATCTTCACAGCTTCTTTGCCAATATCATCAGTTTGCTTTGTTTATTCATGAAATCAACAATTGAAAAAGATCTAATTGCTCGTATGAGGAGCTTATTCCTCTGCCTACTCCTACTACTAAACAAACCTGAAATTTGGTCAGGTAAACGCATATTTCCATAGCATCCAAGAAAGCAATTGACTTGCAACTTTATGAAAATTTATAGACAACCAGACTTTAGGATCTAAAACATAATCTTTAAAATCAAACATACATTCAAAAAATATGACCTCAATGATGGCAACAACTGGAATTTTCTTACTACAAAACATCTCCATATGAGTGGCAATTAGATCTGAAAATTCATACCAAGCTGGGTACTCAACATCTGACAAAGAAACATGCATCATAAACTATTGATATAATTTTTTCTGCTCTCTTTTACCATTACTGGTCTCAATGTTGAATACAAACTTCTCATCCTCTATCAGAGAATCATATAAGAAGGATTGTTGATCTGAACCTTTCATCTCATCTCCTTCCTCCCCATATCTATTGAGATCTTCTATCCCCTGCAAACAATAAAATTGAGAGTTGCCCTCGGCCTCTACTACAGATTCAACACTTTCACTTGCTGATTTGTCAATCTTCTCATCACCTTTCAAGTCTTAATGTCTTCTATAATTTTCCTGTGTCTACAAATCTAAAATATGACGAATGCTCATAGTATTTTCTACGGATCTAAAATATGTTATCTATTACTTTCTCCTACTAATATATGCATTGGTTCTTCGACATCAATACATCCAAAAGAGGCATGTTGATTTTCATAACTGAGAAGGCTTTATAAAAAGACAATTTATCATGCATCTAAATAAACTAGTGCTTTGAGAGACTAGATATCAGTTACAGTAGATAATCAAGATGTGAAGAATAACATTCAAGATAACCAAGTACAACAATGCAGGGTCATACAAGAAGGTAAAGAAAGATCTAATTCATATCCATGAGCTATATCAAAAGATAACAGATCTGAATAACTAAACTGAACATAGTTAAATACAGAGTAGTGGAATATGTGAGCAAGACTGATATGAAGTAACCAAAGGAGACTGTAATTCTTATAACAAAACATAGTCAAAGTACATAGACAAAAGTGTATCCAAGATTGAACCCCATGTCTATCTTAAGTCTATATCTTTATAGCTTTACATCACAGTTCTCAGATCCTAAAACAATGGATCTGATATTCTAAAAAAAGAAAGTAAACTATATTTACAAAAAACAAGGAAGAGATCCTCAAGATGAGGTCAATTGATATCTGATGATCTTTTAAGAATAGTAAAGTGCTGATGAAGTGTAGTTTTAGCCTCCCAAGGCTATTTGATTTGGTCCTCCAAAGATAAAATTCGAATTGGATGATGTGTCTTCAAACCTTTGATATTCTGCCTTTGAAAAAGATGCCAAATGTAGTTGAAAAACCTCTCTTTGACCTTATCCCTCAAAACTAGCCTTTGAATAAGACTTGATAATTCAACAACTGTTCATTTGAAGTGGTTTCAAACCATTCAAACTCAAAAAATCCCGATCTAGGAAAAAATTCAGTTATTCTAGCCATGACAGGCTTTCACCAGCTTATTTACCTAAAAATCCGCTCCTTAGCTGGTGAAAAGCAGAGCTTTCACCAGCTAACTAGCAAAGTTCAAGACGAGTTAGCTCGTGAAAGCAAATATTTTTTAAAATCAAATTTCTCAGTCATGGAGAGTTTGTTTTACATGCTTGAATATTCGATCAACATCTAGAAATTATAATCTTTCCAATGGTGCTTTCAAATCTGCATTTGGAGCTCGAGAAGGTAATCAAAAGTTCCCTGAAAGATTAGGCATCATTCTTCAAGAAATTACCAGTGCATTTTTTATCGCTAACAACTAGCTCCAATTGGGATGGAGACCTCCATACGAGGTCTCCAAGAACCTGGCAGACCTTTTGCCTTTATTATTGGGCATGCATTTATTCATCCTTTACAATTTATCATCTAGTTTTGGCGTTGACCATTATAGAAATAGTACACTCATCAAGTGGATGAAAAAGTACTCTAAAAGCTTGCAATAGCTTTACGTTGTTTCTGAGATTTATCTTTTCAATCAGCTCCAGCAGATTATTTGAGCCATGTAGTTGTAGATATGACTGCTTCATCAACAATAAACTCTAAAGTTCCAACCTTTGGATTTTTACCATCATAAACTTGGCAAAGACTTCTGYGATTTCACTCCTAGAAGCTGCAACCCTTAGACCCTCTTATGTATTGAGATTTATACTCTACAAYACCRTTTTCATATCCTAAAAGAATGGATCAGATATGCTAAAGACACAAAGTCAAAACTGATTTACAAAAGATAAGGAATGATCCTCAAAATGAGGTCAATTCCACATTACATTGTCTTTAGATGATGTAGAATCCCTGTGCAGTGCAGATAATCCTTCCAAGGCTATTTGATGACTCTTGAGAAACATGAAATTCGAATTTGCTAAGTTTAGAAAAAACCCTGATTTATTTGCCCCCCCAAAAAGGTGTCAAATCAACTTAAAATCCTCCTCTAACTCTTTTGCATTAAAATTGGATCTCAAATTTGACACTATAATTCAATATGTATCTTTGGAAAGCATTTTCAAGAGATTCGGTTGAGAAAAACTTTGATCTAGGCAAAAATACACCTTCCCTGGCCAGTCTCAGGTTTCACTAGCTATTTCGCCTTAAGATTTTCTAGTTAGCTGGTGAAAGCTTTGCCTTTCATCAACTAACTGGTTATAATTTTCCCTTCTGTGCTGGTGAAAGTTTTGTTTTGAAAATGATCTTCAAAATCGCAAAAATGCATTGTTTTCTCAGCTTTCTAATCTTTAAGGCTGATACTTTGGGGCCTCTGAAAATGATGGGAACAAAAATTTGACCATGGGGGAAACGCTAGTAGAGAGGCCATCCTGATTTTGTTTTGAATCATCAATGATATTTCCATGTTTGAGAACAACTACCACGCCATCATCCTCCATTTGTTGCGACTGTACTGATGGAAGATTATATCATTATAAGTTAATGGACTACATTGTTAAACATAGATGGTGCCATTCCGATAGATAGATTTTTCCATTCCTAAAATTGTATGAGTGGAGGAATTGTAATGCAGACCCTCAGGAAGGACATCATAACATTGTTTCAAGCAATTATCCTACTTGGGGATTATGCAATTGCTTTGTGCTTTTATTTCAAACAAACTCCTGTTAAATGTCACCCACTTTGAAAGAGCTTGCTAATTATCTGGGTTGTTCTGCAAATAAGTTCTTAAAGTGCTCAACTCTAGCTTCAAGTCTTGCTATAAACAGACATGAATCCTATGCACTGGAATCTTATTTAGCACTAGGTATTCATAATTACCTTCATGCATTGGTCATTGAAATAAGGCTCTGATAGAAAGGAAAAAACATTCTTTTAAAAACTATATATGTGGAGTAAGGAACTAGAATAAAGATAACAACAAGAAGTGTAATGAACCAGCACATAGGACTGGGGCCACAAGCTTCAGCAAGAACTTTGTATGCCATCGTTGATATTGTAGATCCATATACAAAAAGAAACAAATACCAGAATCCAATACTGCACCATATGCATAGATGTTGTATCCATGTGAAATAACCGATGGGCAATGCTACTAAATTTATCTCAGGTGTATCCAATGTGATCATTATTTGCTTCATCCCTTGTCTCAGCAAACTGCATGCAAATCCAATATTGATGGCAGTTTCCAATTTATCTCTAGTCAAAACCCAAATCTTAATGCCAACCTGTTCTAGCCTGTCAATGTGCGGAGGAACCCCCTTCTATAGTTTGTCTCAGCATCAATTGCACGAACAAGAATCAATTCCCTTTCAACTTTATCTGTGACTACATCCAAAAATTCACCGTAAAGTTTTTTGGGGAACAAAAGGAAACCAAAAACATGTACCCAACAACAAACAAGAACCATTCCAAGGACATGACCATATGTATCTTCTCCAGATAGGAAATTCGCTTCAAGTTGTTGTTGGCATGATTTGCATGATCGATCATCCAGGCAAGAAATTCCATTACCTGTGCACGATGTTTTGGATGTTAGCACTTGTATAACACGTTCTGTAACACTGGCATCTGCAATCTTAAATATGCAAACTCGACCCTGTCAAAACCCAATGAAGTCATAATGTTGTCTATTTATTCAACAATTGAATAATTTGGCATTGAAGGTTACGGTGCCATCAATTCCCATAATTTTGGCAGACAACCCAATCTTCTTAATACCTGTATGATATCTAGCTCCTCGTGGCTCGATTTTCATGCAATCTATTGTCTTTTTACCTATCAAACTATCCAGAACACAGCTATAACTCATCAAATCCGCTGCGTGTACATCTTCTGCCTACAATATCGGGCATCTAGACTTAGTGTTTGTATGAAGACTTGTAACTGATTATCCAAAAAGGGAGAACACTATCTGCACAATCTCTGGCACACCTGTCAGTTGTCTTCATTTTGCTTGCAGCAAATATTTCCCCATCATCGGTATATTTGGATGTTTTTGGAGTTTATAAACGCCAGCCTCTCATAATATATCAATGAGTTGTAATGTATATGGTATAATTGCCACTTAGCACTGAGTTTTAACATCTAAACTCAACTTGATTGTCGATTTGTGTGACTTGGAGTTTGACGAGTGATGTGGCTAGATTCGGAGTTTGACTTGGTATATCAATATCTCATAGCTTGGTGCGCTGGATAGTAAGGCTTTGTTTAGTTCATACATTGAGTTATTGTGACATGTGAACTCAAGCTTTGGATTTACTATATATACGTTTCAATATGTAGTATATACACTACAACAACAGGGAAATGACCCTCTCCATTCTTTGTTGGACGAAGACCACCAGATACATTTGCAGCACCTGCCATGAGATTACATGCAGCCAAATTCAGCAAGCAGGCTTTGTGGCAATTTTCAGTTGATTTTCATGAAGCACACCACCCACATCTTTCCTTTGGTGGTTCCATTGATTTCTTCTTATAAGTTGGCCAACAAAATTTGACAGGTGCCTTTGAAAACGTTTTTACTTGCTCTGAGATTGTTGCTGAAAGAGTCTTTTAAAAAGATGCCCTTCTATTGACAGATTTGTAGTCTTCAACTGACCTAGATTCTCAATTAGCAGCTGTAGATGCAACAATATCACCTAGAACATAATAATTGATGTATGCATTTGGTTTGAAGCTTGCTTTACATACCAAACTGTTTGTATATAAATCAATCTTCACAGCTGCTTTGCCAATATCATCAGTTTTCTCTGTTTATTCATGAAATCAACAATTGAAAAAGATATAATTGCTCTTATGAGGAGCTTATTCCTCTGCCTACTCCTACTACTAAACAAACCTGAAATTTGGTCAGGTAAACGCAGATTTCAATATTATCCAAGAAAGCAATTGACTTGCAACTTTCTACAAAGTTATAGACAACCAAACTGTAGGATCTGAAACATAATCTTTAAAATCAAACATACAATCAAAAAATCTGACCTCAACGATGGAAACAACTAAAATTTTCTTACTGCAAAACATCTCCATATGAGTGGAAATCGGATCTGAAAAATTCATACCAAGCTGGGTTCTCAACATCTGACAAAGAAACATGCATCATAAACTGTTGATCTAATCTTTTCTGCTCTCTTTTACCATTACCGGTCTCAATGCTGAATACAGACTTCTCATCTTCTGTCAGAGAATCATATAAGAAGTATTTTTTATCTAAACCTTTCAACTCATCTCCTTCCTCCTCATATCTATTGAGAGCTTACAGCCCCTACAAAGCACAAAATTGAGAGTTTCCCTCAGCATCTACTGCAGATTCAACACTTTCACTTGTTGATTTGTCAATCTACTCATCACCTTTCAAGTCTTCATGTCTACTATAATTTTCATGTGTCTACAAATCTAAAAGCTGACAGTTGCTCATAGTATTTTCCATAGATCTGAAATATGTTGATCTATTACCTTCTCCTGCTGATATATGCATTGGTTCTTCGACATCAATACATCCAAAAGAGACATGTTGATTTTGATCAATATTCAAAACAACAGACACATTTGATATGATGTCATATATGTCACTATTATCCTTCAACACCTCTTGTCCTACATGGTAAATGTTTTCTTCAACAAATAAAGCTTTATGAAATGAAGAAAACTCTTCACGACATCCTTCAAAAAGATATTCAGTTGGAAAATAATATTTACAAAAGGAATTGAAGGCTTAATGGAAATATGTCAAAGAACTAACACTTGCATTAGGAAGAGACCGGCACCATTCATGAGCAATTCCCTCTAATGAGAAAAATAAGTGATGGATCTGAACATCCTCATGTACAATTTCAAGTCGATGAATAAAATCATGAAAATCCAAGAAGTGTTCAACTGGCACTTCCCATTCTTCTCCACGAAATCTGGGAAGGCTGTGTTCCCATTCATCTCTGCTAGGCATTGGATTAGGGAAACCAACAATCTTTGAAAAATCACAGATGACATACCTCTTAGATAAGATCTTGTTCATTTCATACTAGTTGGGTCGCCAATGGATTTCAGAAGTCTCCACCAAATTTGTCCTTCATGGAGTCGCCAAATAGATAATTACAACTGAAATAATGTCTAGGCTTTGTCTATCAATCTATGTCATCTCCCAAGGAAGCTGAGCTTCAATCTCCTCTCCCCGGCAGCAATGCCAATTTGTTATCACTCCAAGAAACTCCTTAGGGTTGTAGGCTAAGAATGCTTGGTAACTTAAGAAATTTAATAATCAAAGTATGTGTGGAACAATGGGATATCTGAGAAGGTTTTGTAAAAAGACAACTTATCATGCATTTAAATAAACCAATGCTTTGAGAGACTAGATATCAGTTGCAGTAGATACTCAAGATGTGAATAATAACATTCAAGATAACCAAGTACAACGATGCAGGGTCATACAAGAAGGTAAAGAAAGATCTAATTCATATCCATGAGCTATATCAGAAGATAACAAATCTGAATAACTAAACTGAACATAATTAAATACAGAGTAGTGGAATATGTGAGCAAGACTGATATGAAGTAACCAAAGGAGACTGTAATTCTTATAACAAAACAGAGTCAAAGTACATAGCCAAAAGTGTATCTAGGATTGAATCTCGTGTCTGTCTTAAGTCTATAGCTTTATAGCTTTACATCACAGTTCTCATATCCTAAAACAATGGATCTAATATTCTAAAAAGAGAAAGTAAACTATATTTACAAAAAACTAGGAAGCGATCCTCAAGATGAGGTCAATTGATATCTGATGATTTTTTAAGAATAGTAAAGTGTTCATGCAGTGCATTTTTAGCCTCCCAAGGCTGTTTGATTTGGTCCTCCACATATAAAATTCAAATTAGATGATGTGTCTTCAAACCCCTGATATTCTGCCTTTGAAAAATATGCCAAATGTAGTTGAAAAACCTCTTTTTGACCTTATCCCTCAAAACTAGCCTTTGAATCAGACTTGATAATTCAAAAACTGTCCATTTGAAGTGGTTTCAAACCATTCAGACTCAAAAAATCCCGATCTGGGAAAAAATTCAGTTATTCTGGCCATGACAAGCTCTCACCAGATTATTTTCCTAAAAATCCACTCCCTAGCTAGTGAAAAGCAGAGCTTTCACCAGCTAACTAGCAAAGTTCAAGACGACTTAGCTGGTGAAAGCGCAGATTTTTTAAAATCAAATTTCTCAGTCGTGGAGAGTTTGTTTTACATGCTTGAATAGTCGATAGACATCTAGAAATACTAAGATTTCTAATGGTGCTTTCAAATCTGGATATGGAACTCGGGAAGGTAATCAAAAGTTCCCTTCAATATTAGGCATCATTCTTCAAAAAATTGCCAGCACGTTTTTTATCGCTAACAACTGGCTCCAACTGGGATGGAGACCTCCCTGCGATGTCTCCAAGAACCTGGCAGACCTTGTGCCTTTATTATTGGGCATGGAGTTTTTCAGCCTTTACAATTTATCATCTGGTTTTGGAAATTTAATGTTGACTGTTATAGAAATAGTACACTCATCAGGTGGATGACAAAGTACTCTAAAAGCTTGCAATATATTTACATTGTTTCTAAGATTTATCTTTTCAATCAGCTCCAACAGATTGTTTGTTCCCTGTAGTTAAGGAATGATCCTCAAAATGAGGTCAATTCCACATTTCATGGTCTTCAGATGATGTAGAATCCCTGTGCAGTGCAGATAAGCCTTCCAAGGATATTCGATGACTCTTGATTTATTTTCCCCCCAAAAAAGATGTCAAATCAACTTAAAATCCTCCTCTAACTCTTTTGCATCAAAACTGGATCTTAGATTTGACACTATAATTCAATATGTATCTTTGGAAATCATTTTCAAGAGATTTGGTTGAGAAAAACTTCGATCTGGGAAAAAGTACACCTTCATTGGCCAGTCTCAGGTTTCACCAGCTATTTCACCTTAAGATTTGCTACTTAGCTGGTGAAAGCTCTGCCTTTCATTAGCTAACTGGTTATAATTTTTCCTTCTGCGCTAGTGAAAGTTTTGTTTTGAAAATTATCTTCAAAATCGCAAAAATGCATTTTTGTCTCATCTTTCTGATTTTTAAGGCTGATCCTTTGGGGCCATCCTCATTTTGTTTTGAATCATCAATGATATTTCCATGTTTGAGAACAACTACCACACCATCATCCTCCATTTGTTGTTACTGTATTGATGGAAGATTGTATCATTATAAGTTAATGGACTACATTGTTAAACATAGATGGTGCCATTCCGGTATATAGATTTTTCCATTCCTGAAATTTTATGAGTGGAGGAATTGTAATGTAGACCCTCCGGAAGGACATCGTAACATTGTGTCAAGAAATTATCCTACCTGGGGATTCTGCAATTCCTTTGTTCTTTTATTTCAAAAAAACTCCTGTTAAATGTCACCCACTTTGAGAAATCTTGTTGATTATTTGGGTTGTTCCACAAATAAGTTCTTAAAGTGCTTGACGCTACCTTCAACTCTTGTTTTAAAACAGACATGAATCCTATGCAGTGGAATCTTATTTAGCACTAGGTCTTTATAATTACCTTCATGCCTTGCTCATTGAAATAAGGTTGTGATAGAAAGGAAAAAACCTTCTTTTGAAAACTGTATATGTGGAGTAAGGAACTAGAATAGAGATAACAACAAGAAGTGTAATGAACCAGCACATAGGACTGGGGCCACAAGCTTCAACAAGAACTTTGTATGCTATCGTCGATATTGTAGATCCATATACAAAAAGAAACAAATACCAGAATCCAATAATGCCCCATATGCATAGATGTTGTATCCATGTGAAATAATTGATGGCCAGTGCTACTACATTTATCTCAGGTGTATCCAATGTGATCTGTATTTGCTTCATCGCTTGTCAAAACCCAAGTCTTAATACTAGCATGTTCTAGCTTTTCAATGCGCTGAGGAACCCCCTTCTATAGTTTGTCTCCGCATCAATTGCACTAACAAGAATCAATTCCCTTTCAATTTTATCTGTGACTGCATCCAAAAATTCGCCGTAATGTTTTTTGGGGAACAAAAGGAAACCAAAAACCTGTACCCAACAACAAACAAGAACCATTCCAAGGACATGACCATATGCATCTTTTCCAGATAAGCAATTCGTTTCAATTTGTTGTTTGCATCATATACTTGATCGCTCAACCAAGAAAGAAACGCCATTACTTGTGCATGATATTTTGGATGTCAGCACCTGTATAACGCATTCTATAACACTAGCATCTGCAATCTTAAATGGGAAAACTCCACCCTATCAAAACCCAATGAAGTCATAATGCTTTCCATTTATTCAACAATTGAATAATTTGTCATTCAAGGTTATAGTGCCATCAATTCCCATAATTTTGGAAAATAACCCAATCTTCTTAATATTGTATGAAATCTAGCTCCTCGTGGCTCGATTTTCATGCAATCTATTGTCTTTTTACCTGTCAAACTATCCAGAACGTAGCTATACTTCATCAAATCCACTGTGTGCACATCTTCTGCCTGAAAAATCGGGCATCTGGACTCAGTGTTTGTATGCAGACTTGTAACTGAATATCCAAAAAGGGAGAACGCCATCTGCACAATCTCTGGCACACCTGTCAGTTGACTTCATTTTTCTAGCAGCAAATATTTCCCCATCATCAGGATACTTGGATTTTTTTGGAGTTTATAAACGCCATCCCTCTTATAATATATCAATGAGTTGTAATGTATTTGGTATACTTGGCACTTAGCACTGAGTTTTAACATCTAAACTCAACTTGATTGTCAATTTGTGTGACTTGGAGTTTGATGAGTGATGTGGCTAGATTAGGTGTTTGACTTGGTATATCAATATCTCATAGCTTGGTGCATTGTATACTAAGGCTTTGTTTATTTCATACATTGAGTTATTGTGACATCTGAACTCAAGCTTTGTCTTTACTATATATACGTTTCAATATGTAGTATATACATTGCAACAGCAGGGAAATGACCCTCTCCATTCTTTGTTGGATGAAGACCACCAGGTACATTTGCAACACCTGCCATGAGATTACCTGCAGTCAAATTCAGCAAGCAGGCTCTGCAGAAATTTGCAGTCGATTTCCATGAAGCACACCACCTACATCTTTCCTTTGCTGGTTCCATTGATTTCTTCTTATAACTTGGCCAGCAAAACTTGAGAGGTGCCTTTGAAAACGTTTTTACTTGCTCTGAGATTGTTCCTGAAAGAGTCTTTTAAAAATATGCCCTTCTATTGACAGATTTGTAGTCTTCAACTGACCTGGATGCTAGATTAGCAGCTGTAGATGCAGCAATATCATGCAGAACATAATAATTGATGTATGCATTTGGTTTGAAGCTTGTTTTACATACCAAACTGTTTGTATATAAATCAATCTTCACAGCTGCTTTTCCAATATCATCAGCTTGCTCTGTTTGTTCATGAAATCAACAGTTGAAAAACATCTAATTACTTGTATGAGGAGCTTATTCCTCTGCCTACACCTACTGGTAAACAAACCTGAAATTTGGTCAGGTAAATGTTGATTTCGATAGCAGCCAAGAAAGCAATTGACTTGCAACTTTATGCAAAGTTATAGACAACAAGACTCTAGGATCTGAAACATAATCTTTAAAATCAAACATACAATCAAAAAATCTGACCTCAACAATGGCAACAACTGGAATTTTCTTACTGCAAAACATCTCCATATGAGTGGCAATCGGATCTGAAAATTCATACCAAGCTGGGTGCTCAACATCTGACAAAGAAACATGCATCATAAACTATTTATCTAATCTTTTCTGCTCTCTTTTACCATTACTGGTCTCAATGTTGAATACACACTTCTCATCCTCTGTCAGAGAATCATATCTCCTTCCTCCTCATATCTACCGAGATCTTCCAGCCCCTGCAAACCAGAAAATTGAGAGCTACCCTCAGCATCTACTGTAGATTCAACACTTTCACTTGTTGATTTGTCAATCTTCTCATCACCTTTCAAGTCTTCATGTCTTCTATAATTTTCCTGGGTCTTCAAATCTAAAAGCTGAGGGATGCTCATAGTATTTGCCACATATATGAAATATGTTGATCTATTACTTTCTCCTGCTGATATATGCATTGGTTCTTCGACATCAATACATCCAAAAGAGACATGTTGATTTTGATCAATATTCAAAACAACAGACACATTTGATATGATGTCAGATATGTCACTATTATTCTTGAACAGCTCTTGTCCTACATGGTAAATGTCTTCTACAACAAATAAAGCTTTATGACATGAAGAAAACTCTTCACAACATCCTTCAAAAAGATATTCAACTAGAAAACAATCTTTACAAAAGGAATTGAAGGTTGATTGGAAATCTGTCAAAGAACTAAAACTTGCATTAGGAAGAGACCGACACCATTCACGAGAAATTCCCTCTAATGAGAAAAAGAAGAGGTAGATATGAATATCCTCATTTAAAATTTCAAGTCGATGAATAAAATCATGAAAATCCAACAAGTGTTCTGCTGGCACTTCCCGTTCTTCTCCTCGAAATATGGAAAGGCTGCATCCCCATTCATCTCTGCTAGGCACTGGATTAGGGAAACCAACAATCTTTGAAAAATTGCAGAATGCATACCTCTTAGATAAGATCTTGTTCATTTCATACTAGTGGGGTCGCCAATGGATTTCAGAAGTCGCCACCAAATTTGTCCTTCATGGAGTCGTCAAATAGATAATTACAACTGAAATAATGTCCAGGCTTTGTCTATCATCAAAGCTAGATCTATGTCGTCTCCCAAGGAAGCTGAGCTTCAATCTCCTCTCCCCAGCAACGGCACCAATTTTTCATCACTCTAAGAAAATCCTTAGGGTTGTAGGCTAAGAATGCTTGGTAACTTAAGAAATTTAATAATCAAGGTATGTATGGAACAATGGGATAACTAAGAAGGCTTTGTAAAAAGACAACTTATCATGCATCTAAATAAACCAGTGCTTTGAGAGACCAGATATCAGTTACAGTAGATAATCAATATGTGAAGAATAACATTCAAGATAACCAAGTACAACAATGCAGGGTCATACAAGAAGGTAAAGAAATATCTAATTCATATCCATGAGCTATATCAGAAGATAACAGATATGAATAACTAAATTGAACACAATTAAATACAGAGTAGTGGAATATGTGAGAAAGACTGATATGAAATAACCAAAGGAGACTGTAATTATTATAACAAAACAGAGTCAAAGTACATAGCCAAAAGTGTATCCAAGATTGAACCCCTTGTCTATCTTAAGTCTATAGCTTTATAGCTTTACATCATAGTTCTCAGATCCTAAAACAATGGATCTGATATTCTAAAAACAGAATGTAAACTATATTTAGAAAAAACTAGGAAGAGATCCTCAAGATGAGGTCAATTGATATCTGATGATCTTTTAAGAATAGTAAAGTATTGATGAAGTGCAGTTTTAGCCTCCCAAGGTTGTTTGATTTGGTCCTCCAAAGATAAAATTCGAATTGGATGATGTGTACTCAAACCCCTGATATTTTGCCTTTCAAAAATATGCCAAATGTAGTTGAAAAACCTCTTTTTGACCTTATCCCTCAAAACTCTAGTTTGAATCAGACTTGATAATTCAACAACTGTCCATTTGAAGTGGTTTCAAACCATTCAAACTCAAAAAATCTCGATCTGGGAAAAAATTCAGTTATTTTGGCCGTGACAGGATTCCACCAGCTTATTTACCTAAAAATGCTCTCCTTATCTGGTGAAAAGCAGAGCTTTCACCGGCTAACTAGCAAAGTTCAAGACGAGTTAGCTGGTGAAAGCACATATTTTTTAAAATCAAATTTCTCAGTCGTGGAGAGTCCGTTTTACATGCTTGAATAGTCGATCGACATCTAGAAATCCTAAGATTTCCAATGTTTCTTTCAAATCTGCATTTGGAGATTAAAAAGGTAATCAAAATTTCCCTTCAAGATTAGGCATCATTCTTCAAAAAATTGCCAGTGCATTTTTTATCGCTAACAATCGGCTCCAACTGGGATGGAGACCTCCCTGCGAGGTCTCCAAGAACCTAGTAGACCTTGTGCCTTTATTATTGGGCATGGATTTATTCATCCTTTACAATTTATCATATGGTTTTGCAAATTTAATGTTGACTATTATAGAAATAGTACACGCATCAGATGGATGACAAAGTACTCTAAAAGCTTGCAATAGCTTTATGTCATTTCTGAGATTTATCTTTTCAATCAACTCCAGCAGATTTTTTGTGCCCTATAGTTGTAGCTATGACTGTTTCACCAACAATAAACTCTAAAGTTCCAACCTTTTCATTTTTACCATCATAAACTTGGCAAAGACTTCTGTGATTTCACTCCTAGAAGTTGCAACCCTTAGCCCCTCTTATGTCTTGAGATTTATAGCTCTACAATACAGTTTTCAGATCCTAAAAGAATGGATCGGATATGGTAAAGATATAAAGTCAAAACTGATTTACAAAAGATAAGGAATGATCCTCAAAATGAGGTCGATTCCACATTTCATGGTCTTCAAATGATGTAGAATCCTTTTGCAGTGCAGATAAGCCTTCCAAGGCTATTTGATGAATCTTGATAAAGATGAAATTAGAATTTGCTAAGTTTAGAAAAAACCCTGATTTATTTGCCCCCCGAAAAAGGTGTCAAATCAACTTAAAATCCTTCTCTAACTCTTTTGTATCAAAACTAGATCTTAGATTTGACACTATAATTCAATATGTATCTTTGGAAAGCATTTTCATGAGATTGGGTTGAGAAAAACTTCGATCTGGGCAAAAATACACCTTCGCTGGCCAGTCTCAGGTTTCTCCAGCTATTTTGCCTTAAGATTTGCTAGTTAGCTGGTGAAAGATCTGTGTTTCATCAGCTAACTAGTTATAATTTTGCCTTCTTCACTGGTGAAAGTTCTGTTTTGAAAATGATCTTCAAAATCGCAAAAATGCATTTTTGTCTCAACTTTCTTATTTTTAAGGCTGATCCTTTGGGGCCTCTGAAAATGATGGGAACAAAAATTTGACCATGGGGGAAACACTAGTAGAGAGGTCGTCTTCATTTTGTTTTGAATCATCAATGATATTTCCATGTTTGAGAACAACTACCACGCCATCATCCTCCATTTTTTGCGATTGTACTGATGGCAGATTGTATCATTATAAGTTAATGGACTACATTGTTAAACACAGGTGGTGCCATTCTAGTATATAGATTTTTCCTTTCCTAAAATTGTATGAGTGGAGGAATTGTAATGCAGACCCTTCGGAAGGACATCGTAACATTGTGTCAAGCAATTATCCTACCTGGGGATTCTGTAATTCCTTTGTGGTTTTATTTCAAACAAACTATTGTTAAATGTCACCCACTTTGAGAAAGCTTGTTGATTATCTGGGTTGTTCCGCATATAAGTTCTTAAAGTGATCTATGCTACCTTGAACTCTTGTTGTAAAACAGACATGAATACTATGCATTGGAATCTTATTTAGCACCGGTTCTTCATAATTACCTTCATGCCTTGCTCATTGAAATAAGGCTGTGATAGAAAGGAAAAAACCATCTTTTGAAAACTATATATGTGGAGTAAGGAACTAGAATAGAGATAACAATAAGAAGTGTAATGAACCAGCACATAGGACTGGGGCCACAAGCTTCAACAAGAACTTTGTATGACATCGTCGATATTGTAGATCCATATACAAAAAGAAACAAATACCAGAATCCAATGTTGCCCTATATGCATAGAATTTGTATCCATGTGAAATAACCGATGGCCAATGCTACTACATTTATCTCAGGTGTATCCAACGTGATCAGTATTTTCTTCATCCCTTGTCTCATCAAACTGCATGCAAATCCAATATTGATGGCAGTTTCCAATTTATCTCCAGTCAAAACCCAAATATTAATACCAGCCTATTCTAGCTTGCCAATGCACTGAGGAACCCCCTTCTACAGTTTGTATCCGCATCAGTTGCACTAACAAGAATCAATTCCCTTTCAATTTTATCTATGACTGCATGCAAAAATTTGTCGTACAGTTTTTTGGGGAACAAACGGAAACCAAAAACTTGTACCCAACAACAGACAAGAACCATTCCAAGTACATGACCATATGCATCTTCTCTAGATAAGCAATTCGCTCCAATTTGTTGTTGGCATGATTTTCATGATCAATCAGCCAAGCAAGAAATGCCATTACCTATACACGGTATTTTGGATGTTAGCACCTATATAATGCATTCTGTAACACTGGCATCTACAATCTTAAACGGGCAAACTCGGCCCTGTCAAAAACCAATGAAGTCATAATGCTATCAATTTATTCAACAATTGAATAATTTGGCATTCAAGGTTAAGGTGCCATCAATTCCCATAATTTTGGCAGATAACCCAATATTCTTAATACCTGTATCACATCTAGCTCCTCGTGGCTTGATTTTCATACAATCTATTGTCTTTTTACCTGTCAAACTATCCAGAACACAACTATACTTCATCAAATCCATTGTGTGCTTATCCTCTGCCTGTAAAATCGGGCATCTGGACTCAGTGTTTGTATGCAGAATTGTAACTGAATATCCATAAAGGGAGAACACCATCTGCACAATCTCTGGAACACCTCATAGTTGTCTTCATTTTTCTTGCAGCAAATACTTCCCCATCATCGGGATATTTGGATGTTTTTGGAGTTTATAAATGCTAGCCATCTCATAATATATCAATGAGTTGTAATGTATATGGTATACTTGGCACTTAGCACTGAATTTTCACATCTAAACTTGACTTAATTGTCGATTTGTGTGAGTTGGAGTTTGATGAGTAATGTGGCTAGATTCGGAGTTTGACTTGATATATCAATATCTCATAGCTTGGTGCGTTGGATACTAAGGCCTTGTTTAGTTCATACATTGAGTTATTGTGACATGTGAACTCAAGCTTTGGCTTTACTATATATATGTTTCAATATGTAGTATATACATTGCAACAGTAGGGAAATGACCCTCTCCATTCTTTGTTGGATGAAGACCACTAGGTACATTTGCAGCACCTGCAATGAGATTCCCTGTAGCCAAATTCAACAAGCAGGCTTTGCAGCGATTTGCATTCGATTTTCATGAACCACACCACCTGCATCTTTCCTTTGGTGGTTCCATTGATTTCTTTTTATAACTTGGCAGACAAAATTTGAGAGGTGCCCTTGAAAACGTTTTTACGTGCTCTGAGATTGTTGTTGAAAGAGTCTTTTGAGAAGATGCCCTTCTATTGACAGATTTGTAGTCTTCAACTAACCTATATGCTATATTAGCAGCTACAGATGCAGCAATCTCACCTAGAACATAATAATTGATGTATGCATTTGGTTTGAAGCTCTCTTTACATACCAAGATGTTTGTATATAAATCAATCTTCACAATTGCTTTGCCAATATCATCAGTTTGCTATGTTTATTCCTGAAATCAACAATTGAAAAAGATCTAATTTCTCGTATGAGGAGATTATTCCTCCGCCTACTCCTACTGCTAAACAAACCTGAAATTTGGTCAGGTAAACACAGATTTCCATAGCAGCCAAGAAAGAAATTGACTTACAACTTTATGCAAAGTTATAGACAACTAGACTGTAGGATCTGAAACATAATATTTAAATTCAAACATACAATCAAAAAACCTAACCTCAATGATGGAAACAACTGGAATTTTCTTACTGCAAAACATCTCCATATGTGTGGCAATCGGATCTGAAAATTCATACCAAGCTATGTGCTCAACATCTGACAAAGAAAAATGCATCATAAATTGTTGATCTAATTTTTCTGCTCTCTTTTACCATTACTCGTCTCAATGCTGAATACAGACTCCTCATCCTCTATCAGAGAAACATATAAGAAGGATTGTTGATTTGAACCTTTCAGCTCATCTCCCTCCTCCTCATATCTACTGAGATCTTCCAGCCCTTGCAAATAAGAAAATTGAGAGCTGCCCTCAACATCTACTGCAGATTCAACACTTTCACTTGTTGATTTGTCAATCTTCTCGTCACCTTACAAGTCTTCATATCTGCTATAATTTTCCTGTGTCTACAAATCTAAAAGCTGAGTGTTACTCATATTATTTTCCACAGATCTGAAATACGTTGATCTATTACTTTCTCCTGCTGATATATGCATTGCTTCTTCGACATCAATACATCCAAAAGAGACATGTTGATTTTGATCAATATTCAAAACAACAAAGACATTTGATATGATGTCAAATATGTCACTATTATCCTTCAACACCTCTTGTCCTACATGGTAAATGTCTTCTTCAACAAATAAAGCTTTATGAAANGAAGAAAACTCTTCACAACATCCTTCAAAAAGATATTCAACTGGAAAATAATATTTACAAAAGGAATTGAAGGCTGAATGGAAATCTGTCAAAGCACTAACACTTGCATTAGGAAGAGACCGACACCATTCACAAGAAATTCCCTCTATTGAGAAAAAGAAGAGCCGAATCTGAACATCCTCATGTACAATTTCAAGTTGATGAATAAAATCATGAAAATCCAACAAGTGTTCAGCTGGCACTTCCCATTCTTCTCCTCGAAATCTGGGAAGGTTGCATTCCCATTCATCTCTGCTAGGCGTTGGATTAGGGAAAAGCAACAATCTTTGAAAAATCGTAGAATGTATACCTCTTAGATAAGATATTGTTCATTTCACATCAGTGGGGTCACCAACGGATTTCAGAAGTCCCCACTGAATTTGTCCTTCATGGTGTCGCCAGGTAGATAATTACAACCGAAATAATGTCCAGGCTTTGTTTATCATCAAAGCTAGATCTATGACGTCTCCCAAGGAAGCTGAGCTTCAATCTCCTCTCCCTAGTAGCAGCGTCAATTTGTTATCACTCCAAGAAACTCCTTAGGGTTGTAGGCTAAGAATGCTTGGTAACTTAAGAAATTTAATAATAAAAGTATGTGTGGAACAATGGGATAACTGAGAAGGCTTTTGAAAAAGACAACTTATCATGCATCTAAATAAACCAGTGCTTTGAGAGACCAGATATCAGTTATAGTAGATAATCAAGATGTGAAGAATAACATTCAAGATAACCAAGTACAACGATGTAGGGTCATACAAGAAGGTAAAGAAAGATCTAATTCATATCCATGAGCTATATCAAAAGATAACAGATCTGAATAACTAAATTGAACATAATTAAATACAGAGTAGTGGAATATGTGAGCAAGAATGATATGAAGTAACCAAAGGAGATTGTAATTCTTATAACAAAACAGAGTCAAAGTACATAGGAAAAAGTGTATCTAGGATTGAACCCCGTGTCTATCTTAAGTCTATAGCTTTATAGCTTTGCATCACAGTTCTTAGATCCTAAAACAATGGATCTGATATTCTAAAAACAAAAAGTAAACAATATTTACAAAAAACTAGGAAGAGATCCTCAAGATGAGGTCAATTGATATCTGATGATCTTTTAAGAATAGTAAAGTGCTAATGAAGTGCAGTTTTATCCTCCCAAGGTTGTTTGATTTGGTCCTCCAAAGATAAAATTCGAATTGGATGATGTGTCTTCAAACCCCTGATATTATTCCTTTGAAAAAGATGCCAAATGTAGTTGAAAAACCTCTTTTTGACCTTATCCTTCAAAACTAGCCTTTGAATCAGACTTGATAATTCAACAACTGTCCATTTGAAGTGGATTCAAACCATTCAAACTCAAAAAATCTTGATCTAGGAAAAAATTCAGTTATTCTGGCCATGACAGGCGTTCACCAGCTTATTTACCTAAAAATCTGCTCCTTAGCTGGTGAAAAGCAGAGCTTTCACCAACTAACTAGCAAAGTTCAAGACGAGTTAGTTGGTGAAAGAACATATTTTTTAAAATCAAATTTCTTAGTCGTGGAGAGTCCATTTTACATGCTTGAATAGTCGATTGACATTTAGAAATCCTAAGATTTCCAATGGTGCTTTCAAAACTACATTTGGAGCTTGGAAGGTAATCAGAAGTTCCCTTCAAGATTAGGCATCATTCTTCAAAAATTTGTCAGTGCATTTTTTATCTCTAACAATTGGCTTCAACTAGGATGGAGACCTCCCTGCGAGGTCTCTAAGAACCTGGAAGACCTTGTGCCTTTATTATTGGGCATGGAGTTATTCATCCTTTACAATTTATCATCTGGTTTTGGAAATTTAATGTTGACTATTATAGAAATAGTACACTCATTAGGTGGATGACAAAGTACTCTAAAAGCTTGCAATAGATTTACATTATTTATGATATTTATCTTTTCAATCAGATCTAGTAGATTATTTGTTCCCTGTAGCTGTAGCTATGACTGCTTCATCAACAATAAACTCTAAAGTTCCAACCTTTGCATTTTTACCATCATAAACTTGGCAAAGACTTCTGCGATTTCACTCTTAGAAGTTGCAACCCTTAGCCCCTCTTATGTCTTGATATTTATATCTCTACAATACAGTTTTCAGATCTGAAAAGAATGGATCAGATATGCTAAAGATAGAATGTCAAAACTGATTTACAAAAGATAAGGAATGATCCTCAAAATGAGGTCAATTCCACATTCCATGGTCTTCAAATGATGTAGAATCCCTGTGCAGTGAAGATAAGCCTTCCAAGGCTATTTGATTACTCTTGAGAAAGATGAAATTCAAATTTGCTAAGTTTGGAAAAAAACGTGATTTATTTGCCCCACAAAAAAGGTGTCAAATCAACTTAAAATCCTCCTCTAACTCTTTTGCATCAAAATTGGATCTTAGATTTGACACTATAATTCAATATGTGTCTTTGGAAAGCATTTTCAAGAGATTCTGATCCAAATGGATATTGGTGGCCACCCACCTATTCCACTTGAACCCCCACCATTGCTTCTTTCATTTTTTCAGTTTTCGCACAGTTTACTATTTTTAGCAGTTTTTTCAGGTCCTGAACTTTCAGGGCCATTTTGAGGCCCTAAACGATGTTTTTGGGGGTATGTTTCTCTCACAAAATATTATATAATGATGTTCTTTTTTCTCGGGCATTGTAGGCCTCGGATAGATCTTTCCAACAAGCTATCATACACCTAAAACAAAGATCGTATGAAAAAGTTACGACTCCGAGAAGTTGATGCACCAGCTTACCCAAACGGGGCCCACATGACTTTTGGTGCTTCATCTCCCAGGGTTAGGTTTTTGGATGTCTAGGAATTTTGGCATTCTTGTTTATTGTAAAAAGGGCCTTCAAAGCCTCATTTTAATCATCTTCTCATGGATGCGAGTAGCGGCCACATCTCTTCTCAGAGATAAGCTACCAGCGCCCTAGCTAGTTTATTTCCATTCTGTCTGTAAGCATATTTCAGACATTAGTTATTAATGAAATGAATTCTTATTTCCGTTGCATATCTGTGTTTATGTGTATTTTTGTATTTCATTGTGTTCCTACATAAATCCTGATCAGTGGTATTAGAGTGGTATGCTCATTCTCGATCCTTCTTTGCATGTCCCCAACGAGATCTGGGTATAAGGAGTTGGGGATCGATCTGGTTGAGCCTTTGCAAGATCATCCTTGCAAACCCCGACGACCGCCCATGGGGGAAGAAAAGAAAGATGAGGGAGCAGGAGATCCTATCAAAATGTTGCTCGAGGAGGCCCTTGAGAAACAAAGGAATGTGATGATGGACAACTTTGCCCAGATTCTTCAACGGATTCTAACTGGTGATGCATCGACATCCACAAGCCACTCTAGAGGTGCCACTCCTTTTAAGGTACAAGTAAACTTTGACATTCCCATATTTGACGGCCAAATAGATGCAGATGTTGTAGATAGATGGTTGAATCTATTAGAAGGATATTTCTCGGTTCATGACCTTTCTGACCGAGAAAAGATTATTTTCGCACTCCTCAAAGCTACCCCCCATGTCAAGGACTGGTAGGAAACCTACTCGGAGAAAGAGGGTGACGAAGAACCCTCTTTGTTCTCGGCCGCACCCACATGGAATTCTTTTTTAGATGCCATTAAGGAACAATATTATCCCATGGGGAGCTATGAGGAAAAATACATACAATGGACTACGTTGCGGCAACAAAGGGAACAAGATGTGCATGAGATGACGAATCTATTTCATACCATACGGACAAAGTTTGGTATCAAATATTTAGAGAGACATTTGGTGTTAAAGTACCGCATTTGTCTGCACAGATACATTCAAGAGGAAATGGAGTTCCTCGACATCTCCTCACTTGGTATGGCATACCGATATGCTGCCAAGATTGAGCAGAAGTTCAAACAGAAGAAGCGAGACTTTGGGTCTGCAAATCAGAAGCACAGGAAAGGTACTCCCAAACCACAAAACAAAGGACCAAGCCAAGGTGGGGCAGCCCAGGACAACCCGCCAAAGCCAGAAGAAAAGAACAACACCACGAAGCCAAAAAAGGACACGGGGAAGTGGTGTGAGTTCCATAAGAGCTCCACTCACAACACAAGTGAGTGTCGGGCCAAGCAGTCACTGGTAGCCGAGTTGAAGGCTTCTGAATTGGATGCATGCTCTGACTCTGAATCAGAACCTGAAAAGGGGAATGACAGGGGGAAGCAGATTATTGATGTGGAGCCCAATTCCACCGTTGCCACCACGAAGATCTAGAAGGAGGAACCAGAATATCCATAGGAGGGAGAGCGTCTCTTCCATTCAAAGATGTGGGTAAAGGGTTCCCCATTGCAGTTCATTGTTGACAGTGGGAGCCAAAAGAACCTCATCTCGGTAGAGGTCGTGAAGTGGTTGGGCTTGCCGACCACAACACACCCACAACCATACACCATTGGGTGGTTGCACCAAGGATGGGACCTCCACGTTAGTCGACAATGTCGCCTTCCCTACAACATCAAGCCCTTCACGAATGAGGTATTATGTGACATTGCTCCTCTTGATGTTTCTGATGTATTATTAAGCCAACTATACTTGTGGAAGCGACATGTTGTGTATGAGTCCAGGCCTCGTGCTGTTATTATCACTTTGGGAAACAAGCTGTACAGGATACTGGAGATAGCACTGCCTACCACCATCTCTTTGGTTACTGCAAAACAATGCAGTAAGCTCATTTCCAAAACCAGGAAATTTGTTTTCCTGTTGATCCACCCTCAGGGAAAGTGGAAGACTGTGGCCATGACCTCCAGACAATACCCCACTTAACGAAAACAATAGATGGATAAGGTCATGGAGGAGTACGAGGACATCTTCACCTCCCCCACAGGGGTGCCTCTAAACTGCTAGGTCAAGCACCCCATCTATCTGACCCTAGGTGCACCACTACCCAATGGACCCATCTACTGGTGCTCTGTCCTGGAGAATGACGAAATCCAGAGGCAAATTCAGGAGCTATTGTAGAAAGGTCACATTCGATCGAGTTCATCGCCCTCTGGGAGCCCGATCGTATTGGTGCAGAAGAAGGATGGGACTTGGAGACTCTGCATTGAATATAGGGCACTGAACAAGATCACTGTTCAGAATAGGTACCCAATCCCACGGATTGATGACCTTCTGGACAAACTCAAGGGGGAAAAATATTTCAGCAAGATCGACTTGAAGTCTGGGTATCACCAGGTACCAATTGAATCCTTTGATGTGTGGAAGACTGCATTCAAATCCAACTAGGGCCTTTTAAATGGTTGGTCATGCCTTTCGAGTTGATGAATTCCCTTGCAAACTTCATAAGTCTAAGGGACGACATCCTACGACCATTCACCAACTCATTTGTAGTGGTGTACTTGGATGACATTGTGATCTTCAGCCAGACTTGGGAAGAGCACCTCCACCATATCCGACAGGTCCTCCAAACACTACGGAAACACAAGTTGTGTGCCAATTTGGAGAAATGTACTTTTGGCATAACCCAGGTTCAGTATCTGGGATACATTATTGATGAGCAGGGGGTGCATGTGGATCCAGCAAAGATCCAATTCATTTGGGATTGGCTAGCCCCAGCCACCCTAACAGAGCTCGGCATCTTTTTAGGTCTTGCCAATTTCTACCGCAGGTTTGTGTTGGGATTCTCTCATATCACTTGGCCCTTGAGTCAAGTCACCAAGGGACGAGCTAAAGAAAAAAAAATTTAGTCTGAATCTCAACATAAGGCATTCGGGGAGTTGAAACATAACCTCTTCTCTACACCAGTGCTCACATTGCCAGACTTGCAACAACCATTTGAGATCAAGACAGATGCCTCTGACTATGCTATTGGGGCAGTCCTTACTCAACATGGGCATCCAGTGGCATATCAAAATGAGACACTTTCCGAAACAGTCCAAAAGTATCCCACTTATGACAAAGAAATGTATTCCATTGTGCAGGCTTGTCGGCAATGGAAGAATTACATTTTGGGAAAGGAAACGGTCATCCATACAGACCACCGACCCCTGCAGTTCATACAAACACAAGGGAAGTTGCAGAACGATCGCCATCAGAAGTGGTCCACATACCTGCAACAGTTTCATTTGAACATTAAGTACAAAAGAGGTAGCACCAATAATGTTGCAGACTAGCTTAGTCGACCACCCATCATGGCACTAACCACTGTGCTCAACTCTTGTGGGCATGAGACTTCTGATTGGTCACTTCTCTACACAAGTGATCCATAATTCGGCCACACATACAATACACTCTTGGAGGGTAAGCAAGTTCCCAATTTTCACCTCCAGGATGCCCTACTTTTTCACTTGGGACACCTTTGTGTTCCTTCAAGAAAGAATGCCAAGATGATTTGGGAGGCGCACTACAGTCGAGTCCCTGGGCATTTCGGGGTTGAGAAAACTGTGGCAGTACTGCAAAAGTATTTCTATTGGCTGAACCTTCGAGAAGATGTCGGGAAGTACATCAAGTCCTGCACTTCTTGCGCCATTTCCAAACCAACCATCAAGAAGCAAGGCCTTTATACTTCGGTTCCTACCCCTAGTTGACCTTGGGAATCCATCTCTATGGATTACATGTCACGCCTTCCTTCTACTAAGCATGGAAATGACTGTGTTTTTGTGGTCGTCGACTGATTCTCGAAGATGTCCATTATGATGGCCTGCAAGAAGAATATCACAGTAGAAGCCACTGCTAAACTCTTCTTTGAATGAGTGTGGGTACACTTTGGGATCCCATAGTCTATCATCTTAGATCGGGACAGTAGGTTCCCCAGTACATTTTGGTCCAGCCTCTGGTCGATGTTGGACACCAAGCTCACCAAGTCCATAGCTTTCCATTCGCAAACGGATGGCCAGACAGAGGTCGTCAACTAGATGATCGTACACATTTTGTGCATGCACAATTCAAAGCATCCACGCACATGGGATGAGAGCCTCCCCTATGTACAACACAGCTACAACCAGGCTCTCCATAGCTCAACTAGCCACAACCCCTTTCAAGTGGGMTTGGGATTCCAGCCACTATGTCCCATTGACATAGCCATGCCATTCGTGGCTACTCAAAAAGATTTAGCTCATGTCCAGTCTGAGGCGGATAAGGAAAACAACTTCATTGAGCACATTCAACACATCCACCAACAAGTTCATGAAATCTTGGACAGATCCAATGCTAAGTACAAGCAACGACATGATCAACATTAGGTGCCACACAACTTCCAAGTGGGCGACAAAGTGTGGTTTCATTTTCAAAAGGAGTGCCTCATTGGACCCCACCGCAAGCTTCGTCTGCTTCGATATGGGTTGTACACCCTCACCAAGGTTGTAGGGGAAAATTCCTTTGAGCTCAGCATTCCACCATTCCTTGGTCTACACCCAGTGTTCAATGTGGACCACCTTTGGCCCTACTTTCCACCTCTACTAGACACATCCGACATGGGAGAACAACTCACACCAACAGAGTTAAATCTAGACTGCATGGAACAAGCCAGAACTGATCAGATCATCGATACACAGATCAAGCACACTCAAAAACAAAGGATACCGGTATATCGAGTTGTCAAAGCAGGCCAACTCCTTCACCAGGCCAAATGGCTCACCAGGGACCAAGTTCAGCAGAAGTTTCCTCATCTCATGCAGGAACTCAACGTAATGGGGACCATTGCTTCCGAAGGGGTGAGGAATGATCCAGGTGGATATTGGTGGCCACCCACCTATTCCACTTGGACCCCCACCAATGCTTCTTTCATTTTTTCAGTTTTCGCACAGTTTACTATTTTTAGCATTTTTTTCGAGTCCTGAACTTTCGGGTCCATTTTGAGGCCCTAAACGATGTTCTTTTGGGTATGTTTCTCTCGCAAAATTATTTCTAACAATGTTATTTTTTCTTGAGTGTTGTAGGCCTCGGATAGATCTTTCCAACGAGCTATCATATGCCTAAAACAGAGATTGTATCCAAAAGTTACGACCCTGGGAAGTTGATGCACCAACTTACCCAAACAGGGCCCACATGACTTTTGGTGCTTCATCTCCCAGGGTTAGGTTTTTGGATGTCTAGGATGTCTTCTCAGAGATAAGCTACCAGCGCCCTAGCTAGTTTAGTTCCATTCTGTCTGTAAGCATATTTCAGTCATTTATTATTAATTAAATGAAGTCTTATTTTCATTGCATCTATGTGTTTATGTGTATTTCTGTATTTCATTGTGTTCATACATAAATCAAAATCAGATTCGGTTGAGAAAAACTTCGATCTTGGAAAAAATACACCTTCGATGGCCAGTCTCAGGTTTCACCAGCTATTTCTCCTTAAGATTTGATAGTTAGCTAGTGAAATCTCTACCTTTCATCAACTAACTGGTTATAATTTTGCCTGCTTTGCTGGTGAAAATTTTGTTTTGAAAATGATCTTCAAATTCGCAAAAATGCATTTTTGTCTCAGCTTTCTGATCTTTAAGGCTGATCCTTTGGGGCCTCTGAAAAAGATGGCCACAGAAATTTGACCATGGGGGAAACGCTAGTAGAGAGGCCATCCTCATTTTGTTTTGAATCATCAATGATATTTTCATGTTTGAGAACAACTACCATGCCATCATCCTCCATTTTTTGCGATTGTACTAATGGAAGATTGTATCATTATAAGTTAATGGACTACATTGTTAAACACAGATGGTGCCATTCCGGTATATATATTTTTCCATTTCTGAAATTGTATGAGTGGATGAATTGTAATGCAGACCCTCCGGAAGGACATCGTAACATTGTGTCAAGCAATTATCCTACTTGGGGATTCTGCAATTCCTTTGTTCTTTTATTTCAAACAAACTCCTGTTAAATGTCACCCACTTTGAGAAAGCTTGTTGATTATCTGGGTTGTTCCGCAAATAAGTTCTCAAAGTGCTCGATGCTACCTTCAACTCTTGTTGTAAAACAGACCTTAATCATATGGAGTGGAATCTTATTTAGCACCGGGTCTTCATAATTACCTTCATGCCTTGCTCATTGAAATAAGGTTGTGATAGAAAGGAAAAAACCTTCTTTCAAAAACTGTATATGTGGAGTAAGGAACTAGAATAGAGATAACAACAAGAAGTGTAATGAACCAACACATATGACTAGGGCCACCACCTTCAGAACTTTGTATGTCTTCGTCGATATTGTAGATCCATATACAAAAAGAAACAAATACCAAAATCCAATACTACCCCATATGCATAGATTTTTTATCCATGTGAAATAACCGATGGTCTGTGTTACTACATTTATCTCAGGTGTATCCAATGTGATCAATATTTGCTTCAACCCTTCTCTCCACAAACTGCATGCAAATCCAATATTGATGGCAGTTTCCAATTTATCTCCAGTCAAAACACAAATCTTAATACCAGCCTGTTCTAGCTTGTCAATGCGTTGAGGAACCCCCTTCTCCAGTTTGTCTCGGCATCAGTTGCACCAACAAGAATTAATTCCATTTCAATTTTATCTGTGACTGCATGAAAAAAATTGTCGTAAAGTTTTTTGGGGAACAAAAGGAAACCAAAAAATTGTACCCAACAAAAGACAAGAACCATTCCAAGGACATGACCATATGCATCTTCTCCAGATAAGAAATTCACTTCAAGTTTTTGTTGGCATGATTTGCATGATCGATCATCCAAGAAAGAAATTCTATTACCTGTGCATGATATTTTGGATGTTAGCGCATGTATAACATGTTCTGTAACACTGGCATCTGCAATCTTAAATGGGAAAACTTGGCCCTGTCAAAACCCAATGAAGTCATAATGATGTCCATTTATTCAACAATTGAATAATTTGGCATTCAAGGTTATGGTGCCATCAATTCCCATAATTTTGGAAGATAACCCAATCTTCTTAATACATGTATGGCATCTAGCTCCTCGTGGCTCGATTTTCATGCAATCTATTGTCTTTTTACCTGTCAAACTATCTAGAACGCAGCTATACTTCATCAAATCTACTACGTGCACATCTTCTACCTGTAAAATCGGGCATATGGACTCGGTGTTTGTATGCAGACTTGTAACTAAATATCCAAAAAGGGAGAATGCCATCTGCACAATCTCTGCCACACCTGTTAGTCGTCTTCATTTTGCTCGCAACAAATATTTCCCCATCATCAAGATATTTGGATGTTTTTGGAGTTTATAAATGCCATCCCTCTCATAATATATCAATGAGCTGTAATGTATATGGTATACTTGGCACTTAGCGCTGATTTTTAACATCTAAAATCGACTTGATTGTCAATTTGTGTGACTTGGAGTTTGATGAGTGATGTGGCTAGATTCGGAGTTTGACTTGGTATATCAATATCTCATAGCTTGGTGCACTGGATACTAAGGCTTTGTTTAGTTCATACATTGAGTTATTGTGACATGTGAACTCGAGATTTGGCTTTACTATATATATGTTTCAATATGTAGTATATGCACTGCAACATCAGGGAAATGACCCTCTCCATTCTTTGTTGAACGAAGACCACCAGGTACATTTGCAACACCTGCCATGAGATTACCTGCAGCGAAATTCAACAAGCAGGCTCTGTGGCAATTTGTAGTCGATTTTCATGAAGCACACCACCCACATCTTTCCTTTGGTGGTTCCATTGATTTCTTCTTATAACTTGGCGAGCAAAATTTGAGAGGTGCCTTTGAAAACGTTTTTACTTGCTCTGAGATTGTTGCTGAAAAAGTCTTCTAAAATGATGCCCTTCTATTGATAGATTTGTAGTCTTCAAATGACCTAGATGCAAGATTAGCAGTTGCAGATGCAACAATATCACCTAGAACATAATAATTGATGTATGCATTTGGTTTGAATCTTGATTTACATATAAATCATTCTTCACAACTGCTTTGCCAATATCATCAGTTTGCTCTGTTTATTCATGAAATCAACAATTGAAAAAGATCTAATTGCTCGTATGAGGAGCTTATTCCTCTTCCTACTCCTACTACTAAACAAACCTGAAATTTGGTCAGGTAAATGCAGATTTCCATAGCAGCCAAGAAAGAAATTGACTTGCAACTTTATGCAAAGTTATAGACAACTAGACTGTAGGATCTGAAACATAATCTTTAAATTCAAACATACAATCAAAAAACCTGAGCTCAATAATGGCAACCACTGGAATTTTCTTACTGCAAAACATCTCCATATGAGTGGCAATCGGATCTGAAAATTCATACCAAGCTATGTGCTCAACATCTGACAAAGAAACATGCATCATAAATTGTTGATCTAATTTTTTCTGCTCTCTTTTACCATTACTCGTCTCAATGCTGAATATAGACTTCTCATCCTCTGTCAGAGAATCATATAAGAAGGATTGTTGATCTGAACCTTTCATCTCATTTCCTTCCTCCTCATATCTATTGAGATCTTCCAGCCCCTGCAAACTAGAAAATTGAGAGATGCCCTGAACATCTACTGCAGATTCAACACTTTCACTTGTTGATTTGTCAATCTACTCATCACCTTTCAAGTCTTCATGTCTTCTATAATTTTCCTGTGTCTGCAAATCTAAAAGTTGAGGGTTGCTCATAGTATTTTCCACGTATCTGAAATATGTTGATCTATTACTTTCCCTTGCTGATATATGCATTGGTTCTTCGTCATCAATACATCCAAAAGAGACATGTTGAGTTTGATGAATATTCAAAACAAAAGACACATTTGATATGATGTTAGATATGTCACTATTATCCTTCAACACCTCTTGTCCTACATGGTAAATGTCTTCTTCAACAAATAAATCTTTATGAAACAAAGAAAACTCTTCACAACATCCTTCAAAAAGATATTCAACTGGAAAATAATGTTTACAAAAGGAATTGAAGGCTGAATGGAAATCTATCAAAGAACTAACAATTACAATAGGAAGAGACTGGCACCATTCATGAGCAATTCCCTCTAATGAGAAAAAGAAGAGATGGATATGAACATCCTCATGTACAATTTCAAGTTGATTGATAAAATCATGAAAATCCAACAAGTGTTCAGCTGGCACTTCCCATTCTTCTCGTTGAAATATGGGAAGGTTGCGGTTGAATTCATCTCTGCTAGGCACTAGATTAGGGAAACCAACAATGTTTGAAAAATCACAGAACGCATACCTCTTAGATAAGATCTTGTTCATTTCATACCAATGGGGTCGCCAACGGATTTCAGAAGTCGCCACCGAATTTGTCCTTCATCGAGTCGCCAGATAGATAATTGCAAACAAAATAATGTCTAGGCTTTCTCTATCATCAAATATAGATCTATGTCGTCTCCCAAGGAAGCTGAGCTCAATCTCCTCTCCCTGCCAGCAACGCCAATTTCTTATTACTCCAAGAAACTCCTTAGGGTTGTGGGCTAAGAATGCTTGGTAACTTAATAAACTTAATAATCAAAGTATGTGTGGAACAATGGGATAACTGAGAAGTCTTTATAAACATACAACTTATCATGCATCTAAATAAACCAGTGCTTTGAGAGACTAGATATCAGTTACAATAGATAATCAACATCTGAATAATAACATTCAAGATAACCAAGTACAATGATGCAGGTTCATACAAGAAGGTAAAGAAAGATCTAATTCATATCCATGAGCTATATCAGAAGATAACAGATCTGAAAAACTAAACTGAACATAATTAAATACAGAGTAGTGGAATATGTGAGAAAGAATGATATGAAGTAACCAAAGGAGACGACAATTCTTCTAACAAAATAGAGTCAAAGTACATAGCCAAAAGTGTATCCAGGATTGAACCCCCTATCTGTCTTAAGTCTGTAGCTTTATATCTTTACATCACAATTCTCATATCCTAAAACAATGGATCTGATATTCTAAAAACAGAAAGTAAACTATATTTAGAAAAAACTTGGAAGAGATCCTCAAGATGAGGTCAATTGATATCTGATGATCTTTTAAGAATAGTAAAGTACTGATGAAGTGCATTTTTAGTCTCCCAAGGCTATTTGATTTGGTCCTCCAAAGATAAAATTCGAATTGGATGATGTGTCTTCAAACCCCTAATTTTCTTCCTTTGAAAAAGTATGCCAAATGTAGTTGAAAAACCTCTTTTTGACCTTATCCCTCAAAACTAGCCTTTGAATCAGACTTGATAATTCAACAACTGTCCATTTGAAGTGGTTTCAAACCATTCAAACTCAAAAAATCCCGATCTGGGAAAAAATTCAATTATTCTGGCCATGACAAGATTTCACCAGCTTATTTACCTTAAAATATGCTCCTTAGCTGGTGAAAAGCAGAGCTTTCACCAGCTAACTAGAAATGTTCAAGACAAGTTAGCTGGTGAAAGCGCAGATTTTTTTTAATCAAATTTGTGAGTCGCGGAGAGTCTGTTTTACATGCTTGAATAGTTGATCGAAATCTAGAAATCATAAGATTTCCAATGGTGCTTTCAAATCTTCATTTGGAGCTCGTGAAGGTAATCAAAAGTTCCCTTCAAGATTAGCCATCATTCTTCAAAAAATTGCCAGTGCGTTTTTTATCGCTAACAATTGGCTCCAACTGGGATGGAGACATCCCTGTGAGGTCTCCAGGAACCTATCAGACCTTGTGCCTTTATTATTTTCCATGGAGTTATTCATCCTTTACAATTTATCATCTGGTTTTGGAAATTTAATTTTGACTATTATAGAAATAGTACACTCATCAGGTGGATGTCAAAGTACTCTAAAAGATTGCAATAGATTTACATTGTTTCTGAGATTTATCTTTTCAATCAGCTCCAGTATATTGCTTGTGCCCTGTAGCTGTAGCTATGACTGCTTCATCAACAATAAACTCTAAAGCTCCAACCTTTTCATCTTTACCATCATAAAATTGGCAAAGACTTCTGCGATTTCACTCCTAGAAGTTGCATCCCATAGCCCCTCTTATGTCTTGAGATTTATAGCTCTACAATACAATTTTTAGATCCTAAAAGAATGGATCAGATATGCTAAAGATAGAAATTCAAAACTGATTTACAAAAGATAAGGAATGATCCTCAAAATGAGGTAAATTCCACATTTCATGGTCTTCAGATGATGTAGAATCACTGTGCAGTGTTGATAATCCTTCCAATGCTATTTAATGACTCTTGAGAAAGATGAAATTTGAATTTGCTAAGTTTAGAAAAAACCCTGATTTATTTGCCCCCCAAAAAATGTGTCAAATCAACTTAAAATCCTCCTCTAACTCTTTTGCTTCAAAATTGGATCTTAGATTTGACACTATAATTAAATATGTATCTTTGGAAATCATTTTCAAGAGATTCGGTTGAGAAAAACTTCGATCTATGAAAAAATACACCTTCGCTGGCCAGTCTCAGGTTTCACCATCTATTTCGCCTTAAGATTTGCTAGTTAGCTCGAGAAAGCTCTACCTCTTATCATCTAACTGGTTATAATTTTGACTTCGACACTGGTGAAAGTTTTGTTTTGAAAATGATCTTCAAAATCGCAAAAATGCATTTTTGTCTCAGCTTTCTGATCTTTAAGGCGTATCCTTTGGGGCCTCTGAAAACGATGGGAACAAAAATTTGACCATGGGAGAAATGCTAGTAGAGAGGCCATCCTCATTTTGTTTTGAATCATCAATGATATTTCCATGTTTGAGAACAACTACCACACCATCATCTTCCATTTGTTCTGACTGTACTGATGGCAGATTCTATCATTATAAGTTAATGGACTACATTGTTAAACACAAATGGTGCCATTCCGGTATATAGATTTGTACATTCCTGAAATTGTATGAGTGGAGGAATTGTAGTGCAGACCCTCCGGAAGGACATCACAACATTGTGTCAAGCAATTATCCTACATGGGGATTCTGCAATTCCTTTTTGCTTTTATTTCAAACAAACTCCTCTTAAATGTCACCCACTTTGAGGAAGACTGTCAATTATCTGGGTTGTTCCGCAAATAAGTTCTTAAAGTGCTCGATGCTACATTCAACTCTTCTTGTAAAACAAACATGAATCCTATGCATTGGAATCGTATTTAGCACCGGGTCTTCATAATTACCTTCATGCCTTTCTCATTGAAATAAGGCCGTGATAGAAAGGAAAAAACCATCTTTCGAAAATTGTATATGTGGAGTAAGGAACTAGAAAAGAGATAACAGCAAGAAGTGTAATGAACCAGCACATAGGATTGGGGCCACAAGCTTCATCAAGAACTTTGTATGACGTCATCAATATTGTAGATCCATATACAAAAAGAAACAAATACCAGAATCCAGTACTGTCCCATATGCATAGATGTTGTATCCACGTGGAATAACCAATGGCCAGTGCTACTACATTTATCTCAGGTGTATCCAATGTCATTAGTATTTGTTTCATCCCTTGTCTCAGCAAACTACATGCAAATCCAATATTGATGGCATTTTCCAATTTATCTCCAGTCAAAACCCAAATCCTTATACTAGCCTATTCTAGCTTGTCAATGCGTTGAGGAACCCCCCTCTACAGTTTTTATCGGCATTAGTTGCACCAACAAGAATCAATTCCCTTTCAATTTTATCTGTGACTGCATCCAAAAATTCACCGTAAAGTTTTTTGGGGAACAAAAGGAAACGAAAAACCTGTACCCAACAATAGACAAGAACCATTCCAAGGACATGACCATATGCATCTTCTCCAGATAAGAAACTCGCTTCAAATTGTTGTTGGCATGATTTGGATGATCGATCAACCAAGAAAGAAATGCCATTACCTGTGAATGATATTTTGGATGTTAGCACCTGCATAACACATTCTATAACACTGGCATCTGCAATCTTAAATGGGAAAATTTGGCCCTGTCAAAACCCAATGAAGTCATAATGTTGTCCATTTATTAAACAATTGAATAATTTGGCATTCAAGGTTACGGTGCCATCAATTCCCATAATTTTGGCAGATAACCCAATCTTCTTAATACTTTTATGACATCTATCTCCTCGTGGCTCGATTTTCATGCAATCTATTGTCTTTTTACCTGTCAAACTATCTAGAACACAGCTATACTTCATCAAATCCGATGCATTCACATCTTTTGCTTGCAAAATCGGGCATCTGGAATCGGTGTTTGTATGCAGACTTGTAACTAAATATCCAAAAAGGGAGAACGCCATCTACACAATCTATGGCACGCCTATCAGTTGTCTTCATTTTGCTCACAACAAATATTTCCCCATCATTGGGATATTTGGATGTTTTTGGAGTTTATAAACGCCAACCCTCTCATAATATATCAATGAGTTGTAATGTATATGGTATACTTGGCACTTAGCATTGAGTTTTAACATCTAAACTCGACTTGATTGTCGATTTGTGTGACTTGGAGTTTGATGAGTGATGTGGCTAGATTCAGAGTTTGACTTGGTATATCAATATCTCATAGCTTGGTGCACTGGATACTAAGGCTTTGTTTAGTTCATACATTGAGCTATTGTGACATATGAACTCAAGCTTTGGCTTTACTATATATACGTTTCATTATGTAGTATATACACTGGAACAACAGGGAAATGACCCTCTCCATTATTTGTTGGACGAAGACCACCAGGTACATTTGCAGCACCTGCCATGAGATTACCTGCAGCTAAATTTAGCAAGCAGGCTCTGCAGCAATTTTCAGTCGATTTTCATGAAGCACACCACCCACATCTTTCCTTTGGTGGTCCCATTGATTTCTTCTTATAACTTGGCCAGCAAAATTTGAGAGGTGCCTTTGAAAACGTTTTTACTTGCTTTGAGATTGTTGTTGAAAGAGTCTTTTAAAAATATGCCCTTCTATTGACAGATTTGTAGTCTTCAACTGACCTGGATGCTAGATTAGTAGCTGCAGATGCAACAATATCACCTAGAACATAATAATTGATGTATGCATTTGGTTTGAAGCTTGCTTTACATACCAAACTGTTTGTATATAAATCAATATTCATAGCTGCTTTGCCAATATCATCAGTTTGACCTGTTTATTCATGAAGTCAACAATTCAAAAAGATCTAACAGCTCGTATGAGGAGCTTATTCCTCTACCTACTCCTACTACTAAACAAACCTAAAATTTGGTCAGGTAAACGCAGATTTCCATAGCAGCCAAGAAAGCAATTGACTTGCAACTTTATGCAAAGTTATAGACAACCAGATTGTAGGATCTGAAACATAATCTTTAAAAGAAAACATACAATCAAAAAATCTGACCTCAACAATGGCAACAACTAGAATTTTCTTACTGCAAAACATCTCCATATGAGTGGAAATCGGATCTGAAAATTCATACCAAGCTAGGTGCTCAATTTCTGACAAAGAAACATGCATCATAAACTATTGATCTAATTTTTTTTGCTCTCTTTTACCATTACTAGTCTCAATGTTGAATACAGACTTCTCATCCTCTATCAGAGAATCATATAAGAATGATTGATGATCTGAACCTTTCATCTCATCTCCTTCCTCCTCATATCTAATGAGATCTTCCAACCCATGCAAACCAAAAAATTGAGAGTTGCCCTCAACATCTACTACAGATTCAACACTTTCCTTGTTTATTTGTCAATCTACTCATCACCTTTGAAGTCTTCATGTCTGCTATAATTTTCCTGTGTCTGCAAATCTAAAAGTTGAGGGTTGCTCATAGTATTTGCCACAGATCTAAAATATGTTGATCTATTACTTTCTCCTGCTGATATATGCATTGGTTCTTTGACATCAATACATCCAAAAGAGACATGTTGATTTTGATCAATATTCAAAACAACAGGCACATTTGATATGATGTCAGATATGTCACTATTATCCTTCAACACCTCTTGTCCTACATGGTAAATGTCTTCTTCAAAAAATAAAGCTTTATGAAACGAAGAAAACTCTTAACAATATCCTTCAAAAAAATATTCAACTGGAAAATAATCTTTACAAAAGGAATTGAAGGCTGAATGGAAATCTGTCAAAGAACTAACACTTGCATTAAGAAGAGACCGACAACACTCATGAGAAGTTCCCTCTAATGAGAAAAAGAAGAGCCGGATCTGAACATCCTCATGTACAATTTCAAGTCGATGAATAAAATCATGAAAGTCCAACAAGTGTTTAGCTGGAACTTCCCATTCTTCTCCTCGAAATCTAGGAAGGTTTCCTTCCCATTCATCTCTGCTAGGCACTGGATTAGGGAAACCAACAATCTTTGAAAAATCGCAGAATGCATACCTCTTAGATAAAATCTTATTCATTTCATACTAGTGGGGTTGCCAACGGATTTCAGAAGTCGCCACAAAATTTGTCCTTCATGAAGTCGCCAGATAGATAATTACAACCAAAATAATGTCTATTCTTTGTCTATCATCAAAGCTAGATCTATGTCGTCTCCCAAGGAAGTTGAGCTTCAATCTCCTCTCCCCGACAGCGATGCCAATTTGTTATCACTCCAAGAAACTCCTTAGGGTTGTAGGCTAAGAATGCTTGGTAACTTAAGAAATTCAATAATCAAAGTATGTGTGGAACAATGGGATAACTGAGAAGGCTTTTTAAAAATACAACTTATCATGCATTTAAATAAACCAGTGCTTTGAAAGACCAGATATTAGTTACAGTAGATAATCAAGATGTGAAGAATAACATTCAAGATAACCAAGTACAACTATGCAGGGTCATACAAGAAGGTAAAGAAAGATCTAATTCATATCCATGAGTTATATCAGAAGATAATAGATCTGAATAATTGAACTGAACATAATCAAATATAGAGTAGTGGAATATGTGAGCAAGACTGATATGAAGTAACCAAAGGAGACTGTAATTCTTATAACAAAACAGAGTCAAAGTACATAGCCAAAAGTGTATCTATGATTGAATCCCATGTCTTTTTTAAGTCTATAGCTTTATATCTTTACATCACAGTTCTCAGATCCTCAAGATGAGGACAATTGATAGCTGATGATCTTTTAAGAATAGTAAAGTGTTGATGAAGTGCAGTTTTAGCCTCCCAAGGATGTTTGATTTGGTCCTCCAAAGATAAAATTCAAATTGGATGATGTGTCTTCAAACCCCTGATATTCTGTCTTTGAAAAAGATGCCAAATGTAGTTGAAAAGCCTTTTTCTGACCTTATCCCTCAAAACTAGCCTTTGAATCAGACTTGATAATTCAACAACTGTCCATTTGAAGTGGTTTCAAACCATTCAAACTCAAAAAGTCCCGATCTGGGAAAAAATTCAGTTATCCTGGTCGTGACAGGATTTCACCAGCTTATTTACCTAAAAATCCACTTCTTAGCTAGTGAAAAGCAGAGCTTTCACCAGCTAACTAGCAAAGTTCAAGACGAGTTAGCTGGTGAAAGCGCAGATTTTGTAAAATCAAATTTCTCAGTCGTGGAGAGTCTGTTTTACATGCTTGAATAGTCGATCGACATCTATAAATCTTAAGCTTTCCAATGGTTCTTTCAAACATGCATTTGGAGCTTAGGAAGGTAATCAAAAGTTCCCTGCAAGATTAGTCATCATTCTTCAAAAAATTGCCAGTCTGTTTTTTATCTCTAACACACTTAACTAATAAAAACAAGTAGAGGAAAAAGTAAAGGAAAGATAGACAAACAATATCATAGATTCAAAATCATAGAATGTGAACTGTTGTTTAAATATATATCAATGCATTCTTACTAACATGATTAAAAATGGTAATATAAGTGATTGAAATGCATTAATATTTGATTTTTGCAAGAAATAAAGAACTAATGTAATAAAGAGTTCTATTACAAGTATTCAAGGTAATCATATATTAGTCCTTGTGCATTTTTCTATTTAATCCCCATGTCACAGTGCTACCTTTTTTCCTTCAAAAAATTCCCATAACAACAGTCGAGAATAGTGTTTCTTGCAGTCATGACTTCAATATGAGAAATGGCGTCAATACATTACATGGCTATATTAAACCAAAAACAATGACCATTGAAAATACTCTTCTACATCGTTAACAACTTTTTTTAGAAGGAAGAATCGAAGCGTTGTGAGGAAGGGATTGCATACTAAAATGCTTTCATTAACATCAATATAATTTTATCTTAAAGCATTGATTTCCCTTCCTAAATTTCTATATTCTGACATGCATCATTTTGGTTGCATTCATGTCAAAATTTCCACAGTTACACACATTGATAAAAGGACACTCCTCCTAAGATCCCCTTCCTTACAATCTGGAATCAAATCTTGCTAATTGTCGGTTTAATGCTTATAGATGTTGTTAAAACATCATTTTGAGGAGAGACGAATATCACATACTTGTAAGAATATCACATACTTGTAAGTATATCTACACATAGAAATGTTGATATAATGATAGGTTTTACTAAGGATGTTGATATAATGATGTTTACAAAACTACATCTAAATTTAAGAACAATTTTTTTTAATGTTTTATTTTGGCATATAAAATTCAAAATAATATTTTATAAATTTATGTTTTACACTAAATTTAATAATGTGAAACTATTCATTTATATATAGAAGTTTAAAAAAAATCATACAAATCAAACCATCACTTAACATCCAATTCTTTGTTTCAAACACTTTGAAATTTCAAAATTGTAAATTAAATTATCAATTGTAAACTAAATGATAAGATAGTAAATTTTTGCATTTAAAAAATTCATTTC
>ML787541.1:15077-31727 GCA_009831015.1 Picea engelmannii | reverse complement strand
ATATATATATATATATATATATATATATATATATATATATATATATATATATAATCTATTTTTAAGGTCATAGCCAAGGCACACCAAATTGGTGTATGAGACCTCCTTGTTTGTGGGACAAGGGATCCCCCTCTGCCCATCGATTTGATTGGTGAATTCTATGGATGTATACATACCCTAACCATGACCTCTTAAGAGAAAACACATGTTCTTAACCATTAGGCCCACTCACACTATATAGTGATGGCAATGATGACTATTAAAGTCCATTGAGCAACATTGGTATATCTCATTTTAAAAATGTAAGGAATTACTTGGCTTGCTATACATGGCTAAATCACCATAGTCTTCATGAGTTAAAAGGATAGGAAAGTTGATATTGTAACAAGTACTTTGAAATTGGGATATAATATGTGTGTACACAAAACTTTCTTAGAGAAAGTGTTTTTCATCTTCAACCCTATTAGTGTCACAAAAATGAGAAATTATTTCAACATGGGGTGGTTTAAGAATTCTCCAAAGCAGTGTTTCACTATGCAACATGTGAGACTTTGTTCTTATTTTAAGAATGTTGGTTTTATTCTTTATGCTAGTTAAAACAAAGAGATACTTGTGGTATTCTTGATTAGGGTTCATCGCCTCGTTATAGTATCTTAATATTCTCTTTTCCTCTAATTCTCTATCGTATCACAATTTCTCCTTCAATTTAAAAGTAATAATATTTTTAATATTATAGTTATTTTGCAAAGTAATATCTTCCTCGATACCCCAATGATTTAGCCAAGTCTTGGCATCTTAATGGAAATCCCACTTGACCCTAAAGGGGTTTTGATTGGATTTTGAAGCAACCTTAGGAAGTCTCTTTTTACCCATCTTTCCTGAACATTACATACCTAATCATAGCTATGCTCTCAATGGGGGAAGGGTTTGTCTCTATGAGGATAGAATAGGGTGTATTGCTTTCAATTTTTATATCATAAGTTATAAAGAACTTTTGGATTTCCTCTATCATTGTCCACGATTCTCTAAAGATCTTGCAACCTCAACATTCAAAAACATATAAGATAATAGGAGTGACGAGTGTCTCAAATAGGATTTTCTTCTTATCTCCAAAGCCAAGGGTCCATTGATTTGAAACTATTTTTGAGTCCATGATAAGCTTTCCACCCTCCATTTATACTTTTATCAATATTATAGTTCTACATACTTTTTTGATGAAAATTGACTTGGAGAAGTTGATGTACTAACTTACCCCATCATGGCCCACATGAATTTTGGCGCTTCATCTCCTATGGTTAGGGTTTTGGGATGTCTAGAGTTTTTGAATTCATGTTCATTGTAAAAATGATTTCATAGATTCATTGTACTCATCTTCTGGCGAATGAGCATACTCGTCACATCTCTTCTCAGAGATAAGTTGTCACCATTCTAGCAAGCTTGTTTTTAGTCTGCATATTACAGTTTCAACATATTTCTTATTTAATATAAGTCAAGTTTCATTGTATCTTTGTTATTATTCACTGCGTATCTGTGTTAATATTTTAAATATGGTTTTCATTTTCGTTCCGCTCATAAATCTGGATCACAATACAACACCTTATTTTCCATGTCTAACTTCTTTTTGTTCATTGCATGATTTTGATTTTTTGTAATTTTTTTCTTTTTATTTTGTTCCATATGTAGACTTGAACCTATGATTGTGCTTTTTCTACAACAAGAGAACCTAATTCCATATTAAACTACTATGACTTTAGAAGAAAAATTATGAAATTATTAGGTTTTTGTTTGGATGTTTTCAATATTTTGTTAATTCATTATTTAATGGGTCGAAAGTCAACACTAATCATGTGTTCTTACCAAGATTTTGGGCTTCTAATATCAAGCTTATGAAAATATTATATTTACTTTGATTGTTGAGTACCTCTCTATATTCATATAGAAAACATCTCCACATGTAAATAAAAGAGTGTCCTATCATGGTCACCCATGTTATGTAAGTGTTTTTAGATATATAATAGCATTTGTTAATATTTATCACATCACTATTATATTTTATGTTGTGTCCCATTATATATATATATTTCTTGGAAATGGGTGGATTTTGAAATTTTTTTATATTAATTTTAAGTATTCAATAATGATCTTTGATTTGTATTCAAGAGAATAATTGAATCTTGGGTTGATTCTAAAATGTAAATAGAATCCACAAATCCCATCACATTTTTATTAACAATAATACTTGTTCTTACATCATGTTCCTGCTCAGTGAATTTTTTTTTTCAATGTAGCATTTTTAGAATGATGATGAAACACAAATAAAATCTAAAATACCTACACACCACTATTTACAAACATGACTCTACTTGCATTATTTGATGGTTATATCAAAAATAAAATAATCCAAATACAAACTCTAATGTGAATGGAAGTGTTTATAGTCTAGAATTTCTTAAAACGTGTCATGTCAAAAGAATTTTTTTTTTATTTTACTCAATTAGATAATGATGCAATACAAACATGTTTGTAATATTGTGAATGGAAGTGTTTATAGTGTAGAATTTCCTAAAACGTGCCATGTTAAAATATTTTTTTTTTGACTCAATTAGATAATGATGCAATACAAACATGTTTGTAATTAACGGTGTGGTAGGACTTGAAGATTTTTTTTTACATTTCACAATCACTCAAAAAGTTCCTTATTGAAAGTTATTTGACTTGAGCAAAGAATGAATATAGGAATATTTTGGTAGGATCAACATTTAATATAATATTAATTTTTGAGTCGACTAAAATCAATTTATTGAGATGATATGAATGGATTGATGCTTCTATTGGGATTTATGGTCTTCGTTAATATGTGTTATCGATGCATTCTTAATAACATGATTAAAAATGATGATATAAGTGATTGAAATGCATTGATATTTAATTTTTTTTTCAAGAAATAAATAACTAATATAAAGAAGAGTTCTATTACAAGTATTCAAGGTAATTATATCTTAGTCCTTGTGCTTTTTTCTATTCAATCTCATGTCACAGTACTATGTTTTTCCCTTCAAAAATTTCCCATAACAATGGTCGAGAATAGTGTTGCTTGCAGTCATGACTTCAAGATCGGAAATGACGTCAACACATTTCATGGTTATAGTAAACCAAAAACAATGACCATGGAAAATACTCTTCTACATCGTTAACAACTGTTTTTTAGAAAGAAGAATCGAAGCGTTGTGAGGAAGGGATTGCATACTAAAATGCTTCCATTAACATCAATATAATTTTATCTCAAAGCATTGATTTCCCTTCTTAAATTTCTATATTCTGACATGCATCATTTTGGTTGCATTCATGTCAAAATTTCCACAGTTACACACATTGATAAAAGGATACTCCTCTTAAGATCCCCTTCCTTACAATCTGGAATCAAAGCTTGATAATTGTCGATTTAATTCTTATAGATGTTCTTAAAACAACATTTTGGGGAGAGACGAATATCACATACTTGTAAGTATATCTACACATAGAAATGTTGATATAATGATGGGTTTTACTAAGGATGTTGACATAATGATGTTTATAAAACTACATCTAAATCTAAGGAACTTTTTTTTAAAGTTTGATTTTAATATATAAAATTCAAATAATATATTTTAGGCTAAATTTAATAATGTGAAACTATTCATTTATATATATAAGTTTTTAAAAAAATCATACAAATCAAACCATCACTTAACATCCAATTCTTTGTTTCAAACACTATGAAATTTCAAAATTGTAAACTAAATTATCAATTATAAATTAAATGAGAAGATAGTAAATTTTTGCATTTACAAAATTCATTTCCACTTAGATTTTATGGATAAGATGCATAAATAGGGCAACCACTTGCAATGTTATTTTTCTAATGCAAATTGAAAAAGTAAATTGATTGATTTAATAAACCTAGATCGTAGGAGGAAATACATGCTTTTACCCATTAAATTCACTCAAAGTGTATTCATGCATTAAATATTTTATTTTGATACAAATACAAATTAATAAAAAACTACAAATAAGAAAAACATTTGCATTGCGATTAAAAAATTGTATTGATTGACCTAAACGGAACTAGTTTATATATGTATGGGGAGCATATCCTCAAAATTGCATACTGGAAGGAAGAGGTTTTCGAGTTAAATAAAATTAACACAATTACAATAGGCACAACCCAATAATAATTGAAAAGCTATGGGCATTCATAAAGTGATAAAGAGGTGTTCATGGAGTAAATCCCAACACATTGAATCTACACAATAAATTCGCATAGTAGTATGTACCAAATTATGACACCAAAAGAGATCAATCCTGAATGTATGGAACAAGCATCCATTGATCATATCGTCAACTCACAGGTCAAGGGAATTCGCCAGTACATGATCCATATTTATCGGTTTGTTAAAGAAGGGAAGCTCTTGCACTAAGGAAAGTGTTTCAGTGAGGGCCAAATTCAAGAGAAATTTTCTCATTTGATGGGGGAACTCACACAGTGGAGACGATTGATTCCTATGGGTGGATGGCGCAGCACGTGCCACCTTCACGCCCCGCTCCCACCAGGACCTTCCTTCACTCAGGCCCGAAGAGCTGAAATGCCCTTCAGATCCCGTAGCAGGACCTTTTCTCACCCACAGGATGCTCTATTGATGTCGCGTTAGTCTTCTCAGGAAATCGGGTTTCGTGTTATCGCGAAACCTATGTGCAAGGTTCTCGTGCTACTCAGAACCCCGAACTTCGATGTGCACGTGCGCTATTTCCTTGCCACATCACCTCCTTTCTCCGTGAGATCAGGAATCGCGTGATCGCGATTTTGCCAGTTGCAATCTCTTGCAATGAGAATTCCCGAATGTCAAATCATGACTTTCCGGGATCTTGTGCCACCTGTCCCTATAGTGATCGATGGCTCCAATGGCTTCGGGAAATCGCCAATCGCGATTCCGACCAGTATGAAACTCTCACCTCCACAAACTCCGAAGACCGAATCTCGATGGTCCTTGGTTCTTCTTTCCTACGCCTAAGGACTAACTCCCGAGCAACTTCTCCAAGATCTGACGGTCATCGGGACTTCGCCAATCTTTCCTACGAATCCTAGCCATTGGCTCCTTCTCCTTGAAGGACTTCTTGGAAATGGCCAAGTACCTCTACGACGAGTTGTTCTCCAAGCCTGCGCTTGAGACTTCCACTCGCACCTTGATCGATGTGAATCTTCTGTTATCGCTTTCAACGATATCACAAAGGGATTATCCCTCTTGAGCTTATTCACTCTGACTCCTTTCAGAGACTTTTCGCACACTTCTCGTGCTCGACCCTCAATAACTCTCAAGGTGTTGAGTCCTTTAGATCTTGTGCACTTGCAGCCACAGTAATCACTGCCTTCCTGTGCTCAGACTAGCTACTGAGACTTCAAATTCAGCCTGCACTTCTCCTGCATGGCTCTATCAATCCGCACAAACTTTTGGGTGAACGAGAATAAGAGTTTAACTGTCTATCCTCATCAACGCACTCTATGCAGGAATCTCCCAGATCAAACAGAGAAACAATTGAAACTCATTCTCTTCTCTCTCAGACTTCAGTTAAACCTCTGAAATCACATGCACAGCATATTCAAAGCAAATGCATACAAGGAAAACCTTCATTCAAGAGCACATGAACAACATACCCATAGAGAAACAACACCAGACATGAAATTGAATCAAAGACTCTCTTCTATTAATTCAATACATCTGTACATGGTTGTTCTTCACAAATTCTCTGCTTGCTCTCTCTTCCACTCCTAAATGAATGAATTCTGAATGATCCTAATACAATGATACAAAGGAAGGTGTCTATCCTGTTTCCCTCTCGAACTCTAAAACTGTCTAATCTAGACTTAAACATCTATCTACCTACATTAAATCCATTAAATGCCTTCCTATCTATTTCAGACAAGAGCGTAAAGCTCGAGGTCTGATATAATACAATAGGCGCTCCTTCATTAATGTTTCATTGAAGGATATGACGCTTCATCTTTAAAAAAAATTCAAAAAGGTTCAGCTGGCCTTGTCCACTTGTTCGTCGCCTTCTATGCTGGCTCGCTTGTCTTGGGCGATGCTCCTTGATGAGTTGGCGATGCTCCTGCATCATACTCCTCGGCTTGAAAATTTTCATGGGCTCCTGTCCATGAGATCCTGTACGGTCTGTCCATGCTTCTGTATCACTGCTTCATCTTCCCAGCTAGCATCTTCGACTGGGTGATTCTTCCATTTCACCAGGTACTCGAAGTACTGCTTCCGCCTGGTCTTCTTTCCCACTCGCTTGTCCAATATGTACTCCATCTGTGGCTTTTTTGCTACTGGTAATTGCTTCTACCACTGGACCACTGGTTCCTCAGTTCCAATTTCTGCTCCTCTAGCCCTGTATGGATATAAATCCGAAATATTAAATATCGGAGATATCTCGATGCCATCTGGAAGCTCAATCTCGTAAGAATTTTCTCCGAATTTCTTCAGGACTCTGCATGGCCCAATTTTCTTCATTTTCAATTTGTTGTATGTTCCCCTTGGGAACCTTTCCTTCCTCAAGTGCGCCAGAACAAGATCTCCAACTTCGAACTGAAGTTGTCTCCGATGCTAATATGCTCTGCATTTGTACTCCTGATTCAAATCCATCAGTCGCTGCTTCACCTTGCTGTGAAGTTCCTGCATTGCTTCAACGAATCCCTCTGCACTAGCACTGCTAGTCACAGTTTGTTCTGACTCCCTGAGTTCAGAAACTCCTCTTGGTTGTGTCCCATACAAAATCTGGAATGGGATTTTGCCTATACTCCGATTCACAGAATCATTGTACGCAAATTCTGCCTGTGGCAATATGTTGTCCCAGCTGCTATGGTGCTCTGTCACCAAGCTCCTCAACAAATCTCCACGACTTCTGTTGACCACTTCCGTCTGTTCGTCTGTCTACGGATGGTAAGATGAACTAAAAGTCAAATTAGTCCCTAGCTTCTTCCATAGCATCCTCCAAAAATGACCTATGAATTTGGTATCCCTGTCCGAGACTATGCTTCTCGGTAATCCATGAAGTCTAAAAATCTCTTTGAAAAACAAGTTTGCGATATGGGTCGCATCGTTGGTCTTTTGACATGGAATAAAATGTGCCATCTTCGAAAACCTGTCCACCACCACAAAGATGGAATCAACCCCTCTCTGTGTTCTCAGTAAACCCAATACAAAGTCCATGCTAATTGCCTCCCATGGCCTCTCAGGTATGGGCAATGGCTGATAAAAACCAGCATTCTGCTTCCGGTCCTTCGAATGTTGACAAATTCGACACCTGTCAACAAACCTCTTGACATCAGTTCGCATTCCAGGCCAAAAATATGCTTCGCTCAACTTCGCAAATTTTTTGTCGTGGCCAAAATGCCCTGCTAGTCCACCGTTGTGCTTCTCCTTTAGCAGGTTCTCCCTCATGGAGCAATTCGAAATGCATAACTGGTTTCCTCTGAACAACAGTCCATTCTGAGTCATGTAATCCATCCACGGGCTTCTATCCCTGAGAACTGGATTCTCAGCTGCTTCATACGCTTCCCCGAAATCTGTATCTCCTGCATACATGTCCCTGAGATCTTCAAAACCTAATGTCTGGACTCGAAACTCCTGCAGCAGCAAACATTTCCTGCTCAAAGCATCGGCCACTTTGTTAGCAGTCCCTGAAATGTGTTTAATCACAAACGTGAAATTCTGCATATACTCTACCCATTTTGCATGTTTTTTATTCAACTTCTCCTGTTGACTCACAAATTGCAATGCATGATTATCGTTGTATAATACAAATTCTTTTGGAATCAAGTAATGCCTCCACTTCTTTAATTCCTGTATGATAGCATAAAATTCCTTATCATACGTGGATTATTTCAGCTTTGTGTCATCCAGCTTCTCGCTGAAATATGCAACTGGTCTATCTTCCTGACTTAAGACCGCTCCTATAGCATATCCGCTCACATCACATTTCACTTGAAATGTTTTCTTGAAGTCCGACAACACCAACACGGGTCGTTCCATTATCTTCCACTTCAACAGATTGAAGCTTTTCTCAGCCTCTGCTGTCCAATGAAAATTCTTATGCCGCTTCTTCACTGTGTCCATCATTGCCATGCTAATTCCACTAAAATTCCTAATGAATTTTCGGTAGAAGCTAGCCAAACCATGGAAACTCCTCACCTCAAAAACATTTCTCGGTGATGGCCAATTCTTGATCACTTCCACCTTACTTGGATCCATCTTCAACTCATTCACCGATATAACGAAACCCAAGTAAATGAGCTCTGTCTTCATTAAGGAACACTTCTTCATGTTGACCAACAGCTTCTCCTACTGTAGTCTTCTCATCACAATGGCCAAATGCTTCAAATGTTCATCCTTTGTCTTACTGTAGATCAATATATCATCCAGATATACGACTACAAACTTCCCAATGAATTATTTTAGGACTTCATTCATCAACCTCATGAATGTGCTCGGCGCGTTTGTCAAACCAAATGGCATGACCAGCCATTCGTACAAACCCTTGTTTGTCTTGAATGTTGTCTTCCATTCATCACCTTCCCTCATGTGAATCTGATGATATCCTCTCTTCAGATCAATCTTTGAAAAATAATTTTCCCCACTTAGGCAATCCATCAGATCATCCATTCTCGGCAGTGGAAATTTGTACCTGATGGTAATTTTGTTGATCGCTTTAGATTCTGTGCACATCCTCCAGTCTCCATCCTTCTTTGGACTTAGTACTGTAGGTACAGCACACGGACTCAAGCTCTCCCTGACTAATCCTTTGTCCAACAAATCCTGCACTTGCCTTTTGACTTCCTCATTTTCCTATGGCGTTAGTCTGTATGTAGCTTTATTCGACAAACTGGCTCCAGGTATGAGATCGATGTGATGACTCACACTCCTCATCTGTGGCAACGAACAAGGTAATTCATCCACGATGATATCAACGAACTCTCCCAGCAGTTCCTGAATCTCTTCTGGTAAGTCGTCCACTCTTGTGCTAGTCAGGACAATTCTCGGTTTCCTGACCACAAAGAATTGTGGATCTTCCTTCTTCTCCATCTCTGTGAGAAGCTCTTTCCCACTCATGATAAGTATGGTGTTACTTACTTCCGGCTTTACCTCCTTATCCTTTATCGGAAGTAACCTATGTGCCATCCCATCCTTCTCCAAAGTGTATGTGTTCATCCTCCCGTCATGAACTACATTTCGGTCATACTGCCATGGTCTACCCAATAATCCATGACAGACATCCATGGGAATGACATCACATAGGACCTTATCCTTATATTCACCTATCTTGAAATCAACTAAACATTGTTTAGTGACACTCACCTGATGTCCCTTCTGTAGCCAAGATACTTTATATGGACTCGGGTGATCAGTCGTCTCCAGCTCTAATTTCTCCACCATCTCGGTCGAAACGAGATTTTCGGTTCTTTCGTTGTCCACAATGACCTTGCATTTCCAACCCTTGGTCTTGCACGTGGTCCTGAATAGTTTGGTTCTATGAGCTGTGTCATCCACCTCTTTCTCAGGTGTCAAAAGAACTTTATGCACCATCAGCGACTTCCCACTTCCATTATCTTCATTCTCAACATCACGCCTCTGCGCCTTAGCGATGTGATTTTCTCCTCTGTCCGTCTTCCTGTCTGGAAAATCAACGGCTTTATGTCCATCCTTCCCACACGTAAAGCATGTGATCACTCCACCTCTGCCTCTTCCTCTACCTCTGGTACGAGGAAAAGTGCTGGCATCAGCATAACTGCAACCCTGCTCTGTATGTTGTCTTCGCGGCTCAGCACATTGCTGTCCTCGCTGTAAGCTTCCACCTCTCTCAATCTTACCCTGAGGTTTCTTCCATTCCTCCTTGGGCTTCTGAAATTTCTCTTGGGCAACTGCCTTGCTTCTGGGTTGACTTCTGCCTCGCCCTCACTGTCCTTACTTACGGCCCAGCTTCTCCTCGGCTTTCAGAGCCATATGGTAAGCATCCTCAACCGTTCTGATGGTCATCATGCTTAATTCATCCTGAATGTCATACCTCAGACCATTGAGATATCTGGCTACCTTCTCATCATCGCTCTCCCGATGACCTGCTCGGATATTGAGCTTGTAAAACTCTTTGGTGTATTCCTTCACCGTCATCAACTTCTGTCTCAGGTTCTGCATTCACCTGAACAATGTGATATGATAATCTCTGGGGTTGAATTTTGCCTTCATCTTAGCAATCATCCGATCCCAGCTTTTAATCTTTTGTTTTCCTTTGGAATGTCTATCCGCCTGTAGTTCATCCCACCACAACGCTGCATGTCCCTTCAATTTGGTAACATCATGCCTTACCTTCTTATCCTCTTCAATATCTTCATAGTTGAAGTAGGTATCAAGAGCTCTGATCTAGTCCAACAACTCTTCTTTATCCAGGCTTCCTTCATAAGCTGGAATGTACATTTTGGTCTTGGAACTCATCCTGGTGATAGCTTTTATCAATCGCTCCATTGACGAATCCTCTGCTGTGACTTCTTCTTCGTGTCCAGCTTCTTCTTCAACTTCGGAATCGCTAATATCCCCAGCACCAGCTCCACGTCTTTGTGCTGTCTCCATCTCCTCAAGCCTTGCTCGGATATCTCTCATCTGTCGTTCCATTTCTGGATTTCCTGCTGGCCTACCTCTTCTTCGTGCATCCCTGTCTTCTGGACCAGGTGATTGCCTTTCTCTTCTCAGTGGCATGATGTCTTCTCTTCTCTCTGCTACTGAAAGCAAATATTTAACCTAGCTCTGATACCACTCTGGCACAACATGCGCCACCCGCACGCCCCGCTCCCACCAGGACCTTCCTTCACTTAGGCCCGAAGAGCTGAAATGCCCTTCAGATCCCGTAGTAGTACCTTTTGTCACCCACAAGATGCTCTATTGATCTCTCATTAGTCTTCTCGGGAAATTGGGTTTCACGTTATCGCGAAACCTATGCGCAAGGTTCTCGTGCTACTCAGAACCCTGAACTCTGATGCGCACGTGCGCTATTTCCTTGCCACGTCATCTCCTTTCTTTGTGTGATCGAGAATTGCGTGATCGCAATTTTGCCGGTTGTAATCTCTTGCAATGAGAATTCCAAAATGCTGAATCCCGACTTTCCGGGATCTTGTGCCACTTGTCCCTATAGTGATCGATGACTCCAATGGCTTCGGGAAATCGCCAATCGCGATTCTGACCAGTATGAAACTCTCACCTCCACAAACTCCGAAGACCGAATCCCGATGGTCCTTGATTCTTCTTTCCTGTGCCTAAGGACTAACTCCCGAGCAACTTCTCCAAGATCTGACGGTCGTCGGGACTTCACCAATCTTTCTTTTGAATCGTAGCCATTGGCTCCTTCTCCTTGAAGGATTTCTTGGAAATGGCCAAGTACCTCTACGGGGACTTGTTCTCCAAGCCTGCGCTTGAGACTTCCACTCGCACCTTCATCAATGTGAATCTTCTGTGCTCTCTTTCAATGATATCACAAAGGAATTATCCCTCTTGAGCTTATTCACTCTGACTCCTTTCAGAGACTTTTCGCACACTTCTCGTGCTCGACCCTCAACAACTCTCAAGGTGTTGAGTCCTTCAGATCCTATGCACTTGCAGCCACAGTAATCACTGCCTTCCTATGCTCAGGCTAGCTACTGAGACTTCAAATTCAGCCTGCACTTCTCCTGCACGGCTCTATCAATCCGCACCAACTTTTGGGTGAACGAGAATAAGAGTTTAACTGTCTAGCCTCATCAACGCACTTTATGCGAATGAATTCGACTGCACTCTATGTAGGAATCTCCCGGCTCAAACAGAGAAACAATTGAAACTCATTCTCTTCTCTCTCAGACTTCAGTTAAACCTCTGAAATCACATGCACAGCATATTCAAAGCAAATGCATACAAGGAAAACCTTCATTCAAGAGCACATAAACAACATACCCACAGAGAAACAACACCAGACATGAAATTGAATCAAAGAGTCTCTTCTATTAATTCAATACATCTGTACATGGTTGTTCTTCACAAATTCTCTACTTTCTCTCTCTTCCGCTCCTGAATGAATGAATTCTGAATGATCCTAATACAATGATACAAAGGAGGGTGTCTATATCCCGTTTCCCTCTCGAACTCTAAAATTGTCTAATCTAGACTTAAACATCTATCTACCTACATTAAATCCATTAAATGCCTTCCTATCTATTTCAGACAAGAGCGTAAAGCTCGAGGTCTGATATAATACAATAGGCGCTCCTTCATAAATGTTTCATTGAAGGATATGGCGCTTCATCTTTAATGAAAATTCAAAAAGGTTCGGCTAGCCTACTCCAGCTGTTCGTCGCCTTCTATGCTGGCTCGCTTGTCTTGGACAACGCTCCTTGATGAGTTGGCGATGCTCCTGCATCAATGGAGTATTGATCTAGGAGGATATCCGTGGCCACCCACCTATTCCAACTAGCTCAAAACACGTTTTTGGTAATTTACTATTTTTAGCATTTTTTCAGGTCCTAAACATTCAGGGCCATTTTAAAGGCCTAAATGATGATTTTTCACGATCGAGAACCTCAACTATTATCGAAGGCATGATTTTTCCTATGAAATGAATCTCCTCTTCAAGACCTTTCCAATGACCTATTGTGCACCTTAAACAGAGATCTTATGCAAAAGTTACAACCCCAGGAAGTTGATGTACTAACTTACCCTAACGAGATCCACATGAATTTTGGTGCTTCATCTCCTAATTAGGTTTTTTGGATGTCTAGGGTTTTTTCATTCATGTTCATTGTAAAAATGCTTTCAGAGATTCATTGTACTTATCTTCTGGTGAATGAGCATAGTCGTCACATCTCTTCTTAGAGATTAGCTGCCACCATTCTAGCAAGCTTGTTTTCAATCTGCATTTTACAGTTTCAACATATTTCTTATTTAATAAAAGTCAATTTTTACTGTATCTCTGTTATTATTCACTATGTCTATGTGTTATTAATATAAATATGTGTTTTCATTTCGTTCTGCTCATAAATCCGGATCACAATACAACACCCTATTTTCCATGTCTAACTTTCGTTTATTCATTGCATAATTTTGTTTTTTTGTAAATTTTTTCTTTTTATTTTGTTTCATTTCTAGACATGAACCTACAATTGTGCTTTTTCTACAACAAGAGAACCTAATTCAATATTAAACTCCTGTAAATTTAGAAGAAAAATTATGAGATTATTAGGTTTGTGTTTGTATGTTTTCAATATGTTATTAAGCCATCATTTAATGGGTTGACACTCAACACTAGATCCTGTGGTATTACCAAGATTTTGGGCTTATAATATCAAGCTTATGAAAATATTATATTTACTTTGATTGTTGAGTACCCTCTATATTCATATAGAAAACATCTCCACATGTAAATAAAAGAGTGTCCTATCATGGTCACCTATGTTATGTAAGGAGATATATAATAACATTTGTTAATACTTATTACATCGTTATTATAGTTTATGTTGCCTCTCATTATATATTTCTTGGAAATGGGTGGATTTTGAATTTTTTATAATAATTTTAAGTATGCAATAACGATCTTTGATTAGTATCCAAAAGAATAATTAAATCTCGGATTGATTCTAAAATGTAAATAAAATCCACAAATCCCATCACATTTCTATTAACAATAGTATCCAACCATTATTTATAAAAATGTTTAGTAGCTAAATCAACCACAAAACAATCCAAATACAAACTCTATTGTGAATGAATGAAAGTGTTTATAGTCTAAAATCTCCTAAAAAAAAAATACCATATTGAAAGATTTTTTTTGATTCAATAGATAATAATGCAAATACAAACATGTTTGTAATTAACGGTGTGGTATAACTTCTAGATTCTTTTTACATTTCATAATTACTCCAAAATTCCTTATTCAAAGTTATATCGACTCTAGCAAAGAATGAATATAGGAACATTTTGGTAGGCTCAACATTTAATATAATATTATTTTTTTGAGTTTACTAAAATAATTTATTGAAATTATATGAATAAATGGATGCTTTTATTGGGATTTATGATCTTAAGTTATATGTATCATCAATGCATTCTTAGTAACATGATTAAAAATGGTGATATAAGTAATTGAAATGAATTGATATTTAATTTTTGCAAAGAATTAATGTAATGAAGAGTTCTATTACAATTACTCAAAGTAATTATATTTTAATTGATGAAATCCATAAAAACATAGGCAAACAGTATTCACACACATAAATGTATTATATATTATACACAAGAAAACATTACATATATATATCTTGTAACAACATTCATTAAATTTCTCCATTATTCTCTAACACTTCTCCTTAATGGAGAAATGGATTTTATACCACAATTCACACACAATTACAACACTTGAACTTTCATTTGTCTGTCTGGACTTCCTTAGCACTGAAACTCACTCTGCAATCACACGACTTCTGTTCTTTCTTCTCCACACATTCGAGCTACCCACTGACACATTTAAAGTCAAAACGCCTCTCACCATCTTTCTTGCACTTGTATACTGGACAATTTGACAACTTGGCTCATCGGGGCTTCCGTGATAAAAGATGTCAATTATTGATGCATTCTATGAACTTGCCTTCATCTATAGGATTTTTTCTTTCGGCTATCCTTCAGTGTCTAGAAGAAAAGTTTGGATACTGAATGTCCTCAACATTCCTTTACATAAGGTGACTTCCAATAAAAACAATGTACTTGGTACTGGGGCTACCAGCTTGCATCAAAATACAAGTTTTTATTTTTACATAAACACTTACACACAAAAATTTAAACTCACCACGTAAAGGTAACCTGTAATTGTTGATCTTGGAGCACCGAAGTACAACAAGAGTCTACAACATATAACAAACTTGTTCACATACTCAAACCAGTGATGTGTTCTCTTGGCAGTGATGTGTTCTCTTGGCACCGAAGAACGTCGAGAACCACTAGCTTTAAAATATGCTACTCTGTTTAATGATTGGTTCTCATAATATAATTTTTCAAATAGAAATAATGCTACTACATTTACAATATTACCAAGACTTCCAAACATAGATCCAAGAACAAACACATATCACACCACAAATTTGCATCTAAAGAACTTAGAACACCAACAGGATCACACACAACAACAGATCTTCCATAGATGATGATGAATTTTCTACAATACTCAGCTCTGAAAGGATTTGCAGCAGGTCTGACTTGCAAACGATTCCTCAATCAACATTATGCATGGCATGGATTGGCACAACCATCAACAACCATCTCCTTGGTGAGGGATTCTCCAAGCAGTCAACGCTCCTCCTCGTCTTATCCACAATGTCGTCTCCTCCTTTCAAATCGGCTCAGATGGAATGGCTCAGTACGACTCAGATGGAACGGCTCAGCAGATGACAGCTTCCCTTTCTAGGGATCTCCTGCCAGGTGATTAAGCAGGCAGAATGCAGCTCACACTAAATTCAAACGGTGATGGTGGCTCCTTTTTTTTTTTCCACTTCACAAAACAACAAAAACACATCTACAACAGCGATCTTGTCACGCAGCGATGTGGCTCTTTCAGGGAGATTTGCACAAAGAACTAAGATAACACACATCAATAAAAAAATTTCAACACTCTGCTACTCTACATATGTACAAAGGATCATCTCTCAATCTATCTCATATTCCAGCCTCTCTCGTGAGAGAGTCAGGGCTGTCCTAGCTCTGATATCATGATGAAATCCATAAGAACATAGGCAAACAGTATTCACACACAGAAATTTATATATTATATATTATACACAAGAAAACATTACATATATATATCAGAAGAGTAGATTTAACTGTCTCCGATATAAACGAATCTGAACCACTTATAACAACATTCATTAAATTTCTCCATTATTCTCTAACATTAATCCTTATGCATTTTGTTATTCGATCCCGTTTCACACTGCTACTTTTTTCCTTCAAAAATTTCCTATAACAATGGTCGAGAATAATGTTGCTTGTAGTCGTGAGTTCAAGATGAGAAATTACGTCAATACATTACTTTGCTATAGTAAGCCAAAAACATACTCTTCTACATCGTTAACAACTTTTTTTAGAAGGAAGAATCGAAGCGTTGTGAGGAAGGGATTGCATATTAAAAATACTTCCATTAACATCAATATAATTTGATCTTAAAGCATTGATTTCCACATATATATATATATATATATATATATATATTGACATGTATCATTTTGGTTGCATTTCATATATATGTCAAAATTTCCACACTTAGATCCCCTTCCTTACAATCTGGAATCAAATCTTGCTAATTGTCGGTTTAATGCTTATAGATGTTAAAACAACATTTTGGGGAGAGACGAATATCACATAGCTGTAACAATATCTACACATAGAAATGTTGATATAATGATGGGTTTGACTCGCGATGTTGATATAATGATGTTTACAAAACTGCATCCAAATCTATGGACAATTTTTTTTAAGTTTGATTTTAATATATAAAATTCAAAATAATATTTTATAAATTTATATTTTAACTGAAATTTAATAATGATAAACTATTCAT
>ML787540.1:667618-696392 GCA_009831015.1 Picea engelmannii | reverse complement strand
CCAGACACCAGTTTGTGTTTCAGTGGAGTCGCCAAGTGAAAGATTTTTTTTTTTTTTTTTTTTAAATCCTTAAAACTGTGTGTACTCTATGTTCACTATCAAAGAGTAACACTATCAACGAAATAGTTTGTCGTTTTCCCAGGGAAAAAGATTTTGTAACTTTGGTCCCCGGTAGTGGTGCCAGAAAGATGTTGTTCCTGAGTCTGTACTTAAGGCTTTAAAGTATAGTGCCAAGGCATCCGAAAGTATACTAAAGGTTGATAAAGGATTACACTAACCTTCGGTATTGGAAACTAATGAGAATTTCTACGTTCTTGTTGTCTAGCTTCCAACTGCTCCTGGGTAGTAATATCTTGTTCAATGGCTTCCCATGAACGTTCTAATTCCTCCCGGGTGTTAGCATTTTTAAGGATTGTATCAAAGAGATTTAAAGTGATATGATTTTGATTAGAGAATCTGGGTTGAATATCAGGTTGAGTAGCTGCAGGGACAATCATTTGAAGAACAGTACCTGTGTGGAAACGATTTAGGGAGAGATTTTAATGCTGTTTCAATTTGGTTTTAAGAAAGAGAAATTTTAACTTTAAGAATAAAATAGAAATGCAAACAGAAGGCCCTTTCCCGTAATAGTATTATTTTTAATAAAAAGATGAGTAAAAAAGAAAAAACATTAAGCTGCAGATATGTAAGGTTCCTATTAATAGAAAAACTCACACATACACAGAAGAAGATATTAGTATGGAAATAATCGACACAGTGTAAATAAACATATAATTCTGTAAATGAAAATTGGTCTTACACCCGCTGATAGCTGGTGCAGAGGAAATACAATAACCAATTACAGAAAGGTGAAATCCCTTCGCTATAGTAGTGGTCATACTAAAGTATAGCGATACACATCAATTATGAGAAGTCGAATAAAATGAAACATGAAACATAAATAAAACAAACTTGTAATACAGTCGGGACGGAATCAGGAATCTTCAAACTTGCTTGTATTAACTTCTTAATGCCAAAACTCTATTTACAAATCAGTACCAAAAAGGTCCAGCCTCCGTTCTCTTCTTTTTGTGATCTATTTATACAAATTTTCCCTCCTACTCTATTTTCAAAAAGCGTCAGGTGCTTTCCTTCGCGTGATTCGGTGCATATGATACATTTGTCCACAAACTGGGATACAAGCTGTGAATCCTCTGCATGACAGCTGGGAGGAGAGAAATCACTTCATCTCTTCTACTCTACTTTCAAAAGGTGCCAGGTGCTTGTCTTTACGTGGATTCGGTACATATGATACATTTGTCCACGAACTGGGATACAAGCTGTGAAGGCTCTGCTTGATAGTTGGCCTAAGTGAAATAGCACTCTCGAGCCAACTGTGGAAGTTTATCACCTATTTGTGCGTCAATGATGTGAAGAGCGTTGAGTTGTATGCTCGGTTGAATCAAATGTTTATCAACTTCAGCCATATCTACTCTGTCCATCTTAGAGATATGCACCAAATCTCTTTCATTATTTTCTTTTAGATCGAGGGAGATGTGACCTACATTCATTTGCCTTAGCGTCTCTGAGTCACCTCCATTCTCCATTCCTAGCAGCTCGCCATCTATGGCATTGAAGTCTTCTTGTAATGAATTGGTTACTTTTTGAACCTGTTCCTTGCTTAAGGTAATATTATGTTCCCAATCCTTTAACAGAATATTACCTCTTGTTTGTTCAGCAATGGTGAGTCCTGGAGAATCTGTCGAAAACCTGTTGTTGGTAGCTATCACCGCCTCTTGAAAAGAGACCCGAGCAGCCTCTGCATTCCTTTCTTTGACAGTCATATTTTCTGAAATATGATGCATTAACACGCAATCTTCTCGGATCACCTCCACTTTGTCTAACAGACTTTTTTGTACAGAAGAGATCCTACCCCTGATATCAATCGATCGAGATTTAAACCCCTCGACGTCGATCATTTTTCTTTCAACAACCTCTAACTGAGCCTGTAACCCTGTGATCATACTCCTCTGCTGACTTGCTTGTACCCAACCATCTCGGATCACTGAATTTGCTTGTTCCAACTTGGCTTTGAGGACTTCAATTTCTTTTTGATCAGCCAATCAGGCTAGTTCTATTTCTCCACTCGCCTGATTCTTAGCACTTTCTGTGGCCGAAGCTACTTAGGCTTCGAGTGTCTTGATCAGGCGATTCTTTCTTTTGAGCTGATTTTTCAACATCCTGACCGAGAATTGATTTGCCGACGCATACGCTCCTAGCGTCCTTGCGATTTCTGTGGCGAATTCCTCACTCTTTTTATTCTTTCCATCTGTCATCACTTTGAATTTTTTAGCTGTTGATCCTTCATCCTGGTAGAAATCCCTTTTCACAACTGCTTTCCTCTTTTTGTCAAAGAAGAACTCATTTCGGGGAAGCTCTTCCACTCTGATAGGTATTAGCTCCTCATTGAAAATCCATCCCTCTTCTATATTCCCTTGCATCGACTACAAAGGGGTGACAGAAGTGATGGGTTCCCCGATTTCCTTCGTCACCTTTCTTGGTGTGACGAGTGAGTCCTGCTCCTTCGGAGGATCAGAGGTCATCGTCTCAGTCTATGGATACTGAGTTTCTGGTGGGTCTGTGTTTCTTACTTCCACCTATGGGTTATGTTCCTTGGGCAGGTCTGTAGTCTCTTATTATGTTTCAAGATTATTCTCATGCTCCCCTTCCTGATGTTTTTCGAGGTTAGAAATTTGCCTCTCAGAACTTTCAGCATCCTTCCCTTTTTCCTCGGAAAGACCCAAACCTCCCAGTACAACGGGGAGACATATTTTTCTATGCTCCTGAAACTTTAAAATAGAGACCATGTCCTCAGGTGCTAAAGATCTGATCCAAACTAGCACTTCCCCATAGGACCTCGCCCCTCGGAAAATATCATCCGAGGGTGAACACTCGTGTTCAAACTTCCTCAACCCACAATTTGACAAATGGGTGCTTACAATTTTCTGAGGATCATGCTTTTTATACTCAATAGAGACCAAACTCAAGTCTTCTAAGGTTGCTGCATCAGCTTTAGCATGTCCAAAATCCAATAAAGAATAAGAATTTAGCCGAACGGGGAAAAACAGCCATACCTTCTTCGATGATGCTTTGAGATATTTACTTACTCCGCTGATCATTGTTTGTCGAGGAATCTCGCGACATGCCATCTTGTCGAGGATGAACAGTGGTAGTGCAAGAGGGGGAACAACAGCTCCAAACACTCTGAAGTAGGAAAACTCTGCTTCTACGTACCAGTCCGCGATGCCACTCAGATTTGCAGCAATGCTATCCAAGATGTGAGGTGGTGAACGACCAAAAATGGCGATGTGGAGGGGCACCATCACCCAGTTGAAGACTTCATAAATAAATTTGTCTGCTTTACCTTCCCACAGTTTGTCATGGTACTCGTGTACAGGCTTTTGTTGGGCTGGACTCCAAGACCAGTTCATCAAAGGGAATGGAGTCATAGAACATATCGCGTCCATGATATACGCAGACATGAAAAAAGAGGATGGTCTTCCACTTTCTTTCTGTTCTCAGTAATCAGTGACTTGGTTGAAAAGACTGTCCGAGAGTATCTTTTCCCAATTAAATGAGCAACCTTCTACTACCCAAAATATGAGAGGTACCCAGGCAACGTAGAAATGCATTGTATCCTCCTTTCCAAACACTCGGCATGTCATCATCACCACATACATATACTGTTGCTCCAGCGAAGCAATTGAATAGATGCCCTGGTCATTTACTCTGAATTTTGCAGAGCGCGAAACCCAATCTTTTATCAAACCGGGCATGGTTTTGTCAAACTCAGTGCATTCCTTCTTTTTGAATCCCTCCAGGAATTCAGCGTTATATGTATATCCAGATGTTGTTGGGAGCTTGTACATAGTTTGAATATGCTCTAGTCTAAAAGTCCCAACCGTGACCCGTTGATTATTTACGATAGTTCTGGTGGTTAGGTCTATGTGGTCCAACCCCCATCAGATCATGTCATAATATGGAAACAACCGTGGTCTGGTTGCAACCCGGTGCATTCCAGACTGAACAACTATCTTGTATTTAGTGTTCAGGTCATCCTTTTCGTTATCATTGTCATCGGAGTCTGAGTAATTTAACAACTCAGATTGTAGAATATCTGAAACGAACGACCAGCTAGGGATTGAACCATCGCTCTGAGGCGAAGTGTCGGAGACATTATCCGGGGCTTGCCCTGCAACCTCGATATTCACCTTCGCTGCTTTCCTTGGAGCCATGTCTGAAACCTGTGTTTTCGCTCTTCTGCGATAGACCTGTGTATACATGCAGAGATTAGTTCACTAGGAGAAAGGTGAGCTCCGTGTGCTTATGATAAATGTTAAAAATAAAATGAAACTCCCGTATATATTTGAAAACTCTGTACTATTTGAATTAAGTCTGTCAAATCACAATTAGAAACAATTTATTGCGTAAATCCGATCTTATTTATTCATGGATTTACCCTAATTCTTCATTAATGTCATCAATGTTCGGCAGCTTGACAGGCAGTCAGGGTATCGAGAGAAAGCAGGTATTTTGGGAAATGCGCAAACCTCGATGCGTGGGATGGGACGTATCTCATTTTATTTTAAATTTTCAAATCTTAGCAACTTAAATAATTTTCTCGCTATTCGCTTCATCGTGAATTTCCTTTTAACATTTTGACTCTTCAACTCGTGAGACTGCGAGGGCCGACTTGGATTCAATTAATAGTAATCATGATTTGGAGCGTCATTAATTGCATAATTAATTTATTCGCCATATCACGACTCGGAAATTCGAAGATAGATTTTTGGGAGAATGGTATGCTGAGTCGTGATACCGCGATGTGGCGATAATTAAGGCTCAAAACACGGGAAGGAAATCTTAGATTAGGTTACTAATTAATCTTTCCATAATCATGTCGTAACCTCGTGAGTCGTGATTTTAGACACCTTAACTTTATGAAAGAAAGTGACGAGTGGCGAAATGCCGAGTACCAAATTTAACCATGGTTAGTTTTTTTGACCTTTAATCCTTGACCAAGGTTATCGCAAGAATTATCGCGTTCGAAGCTCTCGGGGTTGTAATAATAGAAACTTGGGTTTGACGAATGCTGAGACGCGAACTCCCGACAACATCCCCTCATGAGTTACAAGATTTACCCTAGTTAATGTTTTGGGCGGAAATTGAAAACGATTTCGCCATTTCGTGACTCGGGACGTGTGGACTCAAGGTTTAAAGTATCCGACCTGCGAGACCCCGAAATAAAACAAAAGTGCGAACATACTCGTGAAAATGGATTTGTTTTGAAAGTAGAAAACATTTATGTCCAGGCGACAAGATTTCAGAGTTTTAAGATCACGGAAGGAACAAGAAAATCAATCTTAGATTTCAAGTTTCAAAAATTGAAAATTCTTTTGGAAGGTAAAAAACAAGGGTGGCTCCAACAGCGTACATGTATCTTTGTCCAAATAGGATGTTGTAGTCCAATTGGGCATCGATGACTTCAATATCAATGAGAATGGTTTTTCCCCCTATTTCAACTGTAACATTTTGGTAGAGGCCTTCAGATTGTGATGGGAAGTTATCATATACTCGAATATTAATGGCTGAAGGGATGAGCTCAGGTGACCCGAGTTCTTTCATATAGTTTTGGACATAATACATGTAGATTCCCCTATGTCTATGATACACCGATGTACTTTTATGTTTCAAATTTTTAACGAAATCTAAAAAGTGACCAAAGAGGGGAGGAATTTTTCATTACTATCCAAATAAAAAGTGATCAAACAAGTGTATCATGGGTTGAGTSCCCCCAATTATGAGAGAAACAAATTYTGTTGTGAAGGGMATGTTTGGAGAACTTCTAAAAAAGACATGGGAGTTGAGGATTGAACCAAATCATCGATCATGCCATAGTTGTGTGTKTTCTTAGCATGGGGGTTGTGTATGTTCCTATGTAGAGGCATGCATCATAATCGAGTCGTGTATTATGTGCTAGGATGGGGTATTGTCAAGGGTTATCCTGTTGGTAATTGGGGTGAGTCTGATATGGTCAKATTTGAAGTGGGAGGCATACCATATTGACGGCTACAAGTTTGTAGTAGAATTTCCTCTTCAATGATGAGGAGGATGCTACAGTTCGCAAAYTTTCCAGGTTGAGTTTGACCTAGGTTAGGGTATTGTCCCATCTATTGTGGGTTAGGGAAAGCTTCTTGCTGAGTATTGATGATTACTTGATGAGGAATTGGGTTTTACAAAATCAATGGTKTCTGGGGCTGAAGATATTTTTTTGGTATATGAGGGAGAGGTTTTGGTGCACAGGGTCTTTGTGTGTTCATGGTTTTTTTCATCCTTTTGTAATTATAAATTTGAGGTTAGTGGTAGGTATAATGTCCATACTCACCACATAGTGCACAAAGGAAATTAGTTCAAAGGTTGTTTTTTTTCCCTTGAGGTGGTTGGGAATTATTATTTCCCCCTTGGGGATTTTGGTTACTATTGTCCTAGTTTCCCCCTACAAGGGGGTTTTGTTGTTGGGGCTTTCCACCCTATCCTTGATTGGTGTTGTTCTTGTTCTTACCATTCTTCCTATTTTTGTTGGATTGATTAGGTGGATTTGTCATATTCAATTATTCCAAGGATTGAAATTGTTGAATGGGAGAGGTTTGAACAAAGTTAACGCCTTCCTGTTGCTATCCATGTGGTGTGAAAATAAGTTGTGGAGGACCTGGGAAAGGGTAATACAAATTACCATGTGGAGGGAGTTTGTATTGATTATACAAGGTGGATGTGCAATTCCCACTATTGGATTTTTATGGAGTGGTAGGTGGTGGACCTAAAATTTGTGGTTGCACTGGTTTTGGTGGTGTAGGTATGTGTCCTCCCATCGTCGGAGTTGGAGGGACCATGAAAGTTGGTGGAGGAGTGGGGGAAGAATAATATGGGTTTCCCCCATGGGGATGGTGATATTGGCTGGCCCAAAACTAGGGTATTTATTGAGCATATGGGTTAAAATGAGCCATGGACCCGATCAACCCATATGCGACATGTGATGCTCTTGGTTTATCTTGACCAAAAGGTAGAGGATGAGGAGTATTTGGTAATACATAGTAAAGGAACCCTGATTGGGAGTAAATGAGGTCAAATTATTGATCCTTTGTGATGGTTTCTTCTTCAATTTGTGGTAAAGTAGTGGCAACATCCTTGTTTATAATAGGGACTAGGGATTTAAGAAACTAGTCTAATCATTGTTGTGGGGTGGTATCCTCTTTGAAAATATTTCTTCTTCAATGCCACTCATGAATATGATCAACAATGTGAACGGTTGTGGTTTGTTTGAATTCAAAGAGAATCTCCAAACCAATTTCATGACAAAAAAGAAGTTGGAAGAAGGATAAAAAATCCTTAGCCAATGATTCAAAGGTCATGTGGTACTAATATTGCTCATCCACATACCATTTGGAAGATGGACCAGTGAGTGGTCTCTATAACAATAACAATCAAATGGAATCCTTTGTGATGTTATTAGAAGAAAACCACAGGTAGAAGAACATGATGTGGCTGGATGGGTCCTGTGTTGGTATCCCTTCAAATTTTGGGATGTCTAAAGGTAATTTGGTAGGAATATTAGGCCAAGTGGGATCATGTAAAATAGGGTCATTTGTAAGCTTGTTCAAATATGGAATGTTGAGAGATGACAAGTATGGCAAGTTGGGAGATGGAAAAACCATGGTATGTGTTGGTTGAGAAGTAATTCCTTGTCAGGATGGTTGGGAACTCATTCCTTGAATGAAAGTTTGAGCTCCTTCTCCTTGTGATGGAGGACTAGTGGGTGGGTTGTCTGGGATGTTGGTGGTGAGCTAGGTGGAACCGAGCAAGGATGATCTTAAAATTGTTGCACTCACTTCTATATGGGATGGTTGAGTTGATGTGTCAACAAAAATTGGGATACCTCTGAATATTAGAGGGATATTTTTCATGCCTCTAAAACAATAGGGATTTTGTGGTTCCCCTATGATTTTGGACTAGCTAGAAATGCATGTGAGTTGTGATGAGAGAAATAAATGAGAAAATGTTTTTTATGTTTTTTGGACTATCTCAACAATGTTATTCAATACTGCATGTAATCAGTAATGGATATCATACATAAAACAACTAAACAAACAATAATGTAGGGTAGTTTGATTTTCCATCTTCATGGGGGAATAAATTAAATTGCACATGTCCTAAAATATGTATCATCCTTCCTCTCAAAATAGCAGTAGGCCTTCCAAAAGCACTCAACAATGGGGCATGGATCCACCAGAAGATGAACTAGTGAAGCTATGAATAATCAGTTATAATGAGGGGTGAAACGGGCATATCTTAAAAGTACTATAGATATTTTCCAATAGTCATTCAAAATCTAATTGAGGTGCGATTGTGGCCTATTGGCATAGACCAATTTTGGGGAGAATCAAGGAAGTTTTGAAGGAATCAAAGAAGTGCCAAAAAATAAGGGAGTGCGCAGAAATAGAGGAAAACAACATTCGAAACAGAGGAAAACATGTGTGTTCACATAGGGGCAGACCCGGGGTTCAACTCTTAATAACGCACCAACAAAATCCTGACTACTGGCCCTTTCAGAAACACCTGGGAAGAAAGCGAAGTCTCACCCAAGGTAGAAGTAGAGGGGGTAACAGAATGTAGGTGTCTGTAACTAGGCTGGGACACAAATCTGTGATACAATCGCTTCGCAAGATATTCTATTAACATTTAGAAGGTGACATGCATTAGTTTCTTATCATAGCAAAGCATAATCAAGGATAGATCGACGTTGTAACAACGAATGATTATATATCTTGAGCACTTAGCACTAAGTTAGATCTAACATTCATTTACCATTAACACAAGTAAAGAACTTAAGAAACCACAAGATCTATCTATCATATATAATAATCAAAGCACTGAGAATATTCATAACATAAATAACACCACACAAAGAAAACCAAATACACCAGATATACATGATTCGCCCCAGTGTGGGGCTATGTCCACCAACCGCTTCGCTTATTTATTATCTGTTGAGATCTTACATTCAACCACTCCTATGCACTAAGCCATAGATTTGAGCTCTATAGAAGACAAGAGATATGCACACTAAGCACTAGATCCTCCTTCCAAAACTAGGTCAATGAACAAAGCCAACTCTCTATCAAGCACAAAACCTCAACATACATACATTCCTTTACACAAAGCAACTCAAACTACTTTCACTTAGATCCAAAAACTACTACTTATACAATACATTCTTCTTTATTTATACTTTTTCAAACCCTTACACTAAGGCCTAAACATGGGAAAATCCCATGGGCTGACATCCCATAAATCCATTACAAAAACCATAGAGGACCCCTTACTGGGTCCACATAGTCTGCAAAATAAGTGAGATCCGTGATCTCAACTCCTCCTGGGAGCTCCTTCTTCGACCATCATGTCGAAGTCCAAAAGTGGGCCAAAACTGACCAAAGTTCCCCAAAAATTGGTCGAGGGACAAAAGGCCCCCAAAACTCACCTATGAACCGTCCCTATTCACTTAGGTCTAGACAATGCTGCTTCGAAATCCTTGAGCTTAACTCGAGCTACCTCGAATTTCTACTTCTCTTGAGCCTCCTTCTCAATGAGCTCATGAATCGTCCACTTTGTAATAGGCCCTTCTAGGTGATGTTCTATTATTGCAACCACTTGGTCTAGTTGTGAGCCCTTTCCATCAATCTCTTCGAACACCTTGCAGGATTCATCCTACACAGGTTGTAGCTTCTGCATGAATTCCATTACCTTACCCTGGAGGACAGTGATATTTTGTTGTACTGTGCGCTTCTCTTGAAATGTCTTAATTCTTTCCACTATGGTGAGAAACTTTATCTGCGCCTGCACTAACAATGCATGTTGTTGCACCTCCTGTAATTGCACTTCCATCTTCCTTAGCTATGGATCCTCGGCGAGGCATTCATATGACTGGGTTCTTCTGTCACTCATTTTTTTACATTCCAAGGTGAGGGATCTTATTATTACTACTTTTTTTAGCAGTCTCCTCCCCCTAGTCACGCACCTCGTGCAGAGTGATTGGTATTGTTTAGGCCTCCAAATCAATTATCCTACCCTGAAGTTGTTGGAGGGTCTTAGTGAACTTCACTACTTGAGTTTGGACTGACTCTTGCTCTTCCTATGCCAAGCCTAGCACAGAGTGACAATTTTTACTTACTGCTTCTTTGACCATGGCCTACTTTATGAGAAACTTCTCCTTTTCCCTATGTAGCTCATATTTTTTCTCCTGAAACTTCGTCTGAAGCTTTGCTTTGTCGCTTTCATGGGTAGCTACATTGTCCCGCGCTGCTCGTAATTGCACTAAGACTTTGTCCCTCTCCTTTTTCAAGGATTTTGTAGCCTTCTCCTTCTCTTCCTGAGATCTCTAAAATTGAGCTTATGTTGCATCTGCCAGCCTTCTCAATTGGGTTGGTTCATCCCCTAATTCTGCAGTCTGTGACGAGGAAGGTGAAAGCGGCACAATGGATACTGTGCGGACCAAGTGAACAACTTGGTGCACTTCCTTCAATTATTTCTCTATTCTTGTGTATATCCCCTCATACTTCTCTCAATATATCTACAACATTTCCTCATATGCATCCTCCATAGCTCCATGGAACAGACTGATGTCGTCCTCAGTGAGTGTGGCCTCCAACTGGGGATTATTAGCATGCGTCTTCTTTCTTGTTGAGGTTTTCTTTGGAGAAACCTTCCTCTTCTACAGTGTCACTATCCTAGTAGGTGGATCCTCAGGCAGTGTATATTCGCCTCCTCCTTGTTCTTGTTCTCCTTCATCTCCTCCTCCTCCCTATCCTTCTTCTTTGTCTTGTCCTCCTTTTGGAAATTCAGACCTATTATCTTCAGAAGTGTTTTCCTCTTCATCGCTCTCTATATCCTGGACTTCCTCCTGCTTTTTCTTCTTCATCGCCCCACTAGAATATCTGACATTCTCAACTCGTGTTACTATGGGGCTTCCTATGGTGTCAGTGTCATACAATTCTGCATCAGCAACATGTACAAGAAATTCCTCTAGCCATTCCTTTGTAATCTACTCCATATCTTCATTTTTCAGCTTGTAGTATGACTGTAATTCTTTTTGGTGCTCATCTTTGTGTGCGGTGATGTAGATGAAATGAGTATCAACACAAAACTTTGCTTTAGTTTGGTACTAGTGCAAGGTGCATAGTGTCATTCGCGAGAATGATTCGATGGTGACCTTCAACTATTGATAGTATGCATGAAACACGACATTGGACTGCCACTGCTTCTTCATGTCATTGGTATACCATAGGGTTGAAAATCGAGTGGCCAAAATCTCTAAAGGTTCAATCTCTAGAAAGGTGTCTCCTTCAGGCATTTCCCAAGCAACCAATGCGATCAAAATGATCAGCCAAGTGTAATGGAATTCATATCCCAAGTCATGGGCTTCGCGGAAATCCTTCTCTAGCTCCTTTATGAGTTAGCTCTCCCAATTCATTTGCATGCCCTCCACACACTTTCCTGCAAAGTCCACCACGAACCCAGTGACCTGTGTGGGGAGGTTCTTCCTCACTAGCTTTCTAGCTAGGGGTTGAAAAGAAAGGCACACTACACCATCCTGTATAGAGGCTACCTTGTAACCTTGATTTCCTTTCTCTACCTCTCTGTAAGCTTCCTTGATGTGCTACGCCAAATATCAGTCAACAGCCTTCCCTAGATAAAAATAATGAGGTTTAGGACCCTTCATGCTTAAGCCTATGATCCGATGGATCAACAACGGATCCAAATTAATCCATTTTGATAGCATGACTGAAGGATTTTAACGCAAGTGTTAACCTCCTGGTGGAGGCCAAAATGCAGGATCTTCATCACGTTCAACACAGTGCATTGCGCCAACCCATTAATCCATGGTTGTGAGAAAATGAGAGGTTTCTTTCCAGTTGTCTTTGTGAGGTAGCGGTGAGGAGCCAACATGGCGTAGTTCTTTCGGTCTCCTAACTTGAAGTCTTTGTTCTTCAATCGCAGGATTTGTCCTAACTGACTCCCGACTATGTGAATTCCTTTCATAATGTACGTGGTGAAAACATAGTACTCAAAGTCTCAAGGGATATTTTCACAATTAACATCACCAGCGAGAGGTGGAATATAATCAGGTAGGATCGATGGGATCTACTTCACATTAGCCAGATCACTGCGATTCTTACTTCTCTTTTCAACTACGAGGTTGACACGACCAAAACAATGTCTGCTCGAAGGGAAAGCCTACAGTCCCCTAGTTGACGATGCCTTAACACCTTCATATATCAGTCTGTCGACCATTAGCTTCTTAAGTACTTCCTTGAAAAACTTCTCCAATTCACTAGGTTCACCTGACATTCTCGCTTTTAATAGACAGGCAGGGTAAATAAATGGATAGGTGGGGTCTTCTTTCAGATAATGACGGATTGCACAACTCGACACTTGGAAAATTATCTACTTAGCTCAGTCAATCATGGGTAGCAAAAGGTGGTCCCAACGCAGCGACCAACGAGTTAAATAAGCAGGGAATTGTGACTAATCTTCCAACAGCCAGGAAATGCTTTCATTAATGTAAATTTGTCCATTATGGCGTGGTCTCAACATTCAAAAGTGGTCCATAATCCCATAAATGCATTTTCTGATCATTCTGAAGCATCATTCTAACGGTTGGGGCGCCTCCAATGGTCACATAACTTCTCCAAGGCGAATTCCAATTCTGCACGAACCTCTTGTTCCAGTGAGGTTCAAATCCTACGATCTTGCCTCCTACGAGGTTCCAATATGCAAAGTCTTCCATCTAGTTTTTGTAACTTCTTGTAGATTTTCCAACTTAGCCTTCTTTTTAGTGAGCTTCCTTTCCTTCTTCCCTGTGATCTGAATCTCTCTAACTATTTCTGGAATCCTCTTTCCATTTTTATTCTTATCTTCCCCTGGCGCAGTGGCTTCGCACTGTTGAGGTACCTTCAAATATTCTGAAACTAATATCCCTTTTCTTAACATTTCTTGAGTGGGCATACTTCTTTCTTGCATATATAGGTTCTTCAAGCCTTCTTTCATTCTTTAACCTTGATAGCTAATTCTCTTGCTTTATGTCCCTCCTATGTTATTACTTTTCTCTATTGCTTCAACTTATCCTCTTGTTCTTCTATTAGTTGGTCTATTTTCCTAGCTATGAAATCCCTTAATTCTTGCCTTTTCTTTTCTATATCTTCTTCCTCTGCTTTCCTTCTGATCTCATCCTTCTCAATCCAATTCTTACCTAGCAATAGTGGGAAATGGGCACTGTCCCCAATAAACCAAATGATTTCAAATTATTCTTCAGTTGATGTTCCATGAACAATAATAGGTACATTAGTTACTCTTCCACATAAATTTATCATATTTCCCTTAAACAAGCCTATCCTTCCTAAAGAAGGTACCACAGTAAGTTTTCCCAAAATTTCCCAAGTTTCTTTTGTCATAATATTCGCTTGTGTTTCTTCATCCAAGACACAGTCTATGTCGAAGTCTTCTATTATTGTATTTATGAACTGTTTTGCTTTCAGGATTTTTGGAAAACTGACATCTTTATGGAAATCCATCATTTCTTTCAATTGTAATAACGTAATATGAACTTCCTCTGACCCTTTCTCTTTAGGACTTTCTAACATGTTCTTAGTCTCTTGACTTTTTTCATAGTTTTCTTGTCTTATGTTCATCCCTTCAAATTTAGCAATAATCCTTGGACAATCCTCAACCTAATGACCAACAATCTTACAACAAAGACAAATAGGAACTACCTCATGAAATTTCTTAGCAAGATGTCCCAATATTCTACAGTTATAATAGAAAGTCAATCCTCTTTTTCTCTTATATGTTCCCCAACCTTTTATGTATTGTGCATCTCCTCTAGGATCATAGTGTTGGACCTGCAATCTACGAAAAAAAATTATAGGTTCCTACATCCACTTGTTAGTCCAAAAACTCTTTCTATGCATAGGAATAACATATCATTCTTCATTTCTATTAAATTTACTTAAATCAACTCTTTCTTTAAATTGCGCCCTATCCTTCAGAATAGGACATAATCTATTAAACATACATAAGTTCATGCTTTCAAAACAAAAAATTTCACTTATCTTTCTTTTACCAAAGCACAAATCTTACCTCTTTTATTTAGATCAACTTACTTTCTTAGCACAAATCTTGGCAATTCAAGTAGAGTATTGCACACTTTAGCAATAGATCTACACGTAGAGATTCTCTTTTTCTTTACTTCAGTTCCCAACATTCACAGTTTCAGGTCTCATCAACGGAACCATTTTTTGGCACAGGGGCAGACCCAGGTTTTAATGCTTAACAATGCACCAACAAAACCTTGACTACCGGCCCTTTCGGAAACACCTGCAAAGCAGGAAAAGTCTCACTCAAGGTAGAAGCAAGGGTGGTTACAGGACGCAGGTGTGTGTAACTAGGTTGGGACACAAATCTATGATATAATCACTTCGCATAATATTTTTTTAACACTTAGAAGGTGACATGCATTAGTTTCTTATCATCACAAAGCATAATCAAGGATAGATCGGCACAGTAACAATGGATGATTATATATCATGAGCACTTAGCATTGAGTTAGATCTAAAATTAATTTACCCTTAACACAAGTAAAGAACTTAAGAAACCACAAGATCTATCTATCATACATAATAATCAAAGCACTGAGTAGATTCATAACATAAATAACACAGCACAATGAAAACCAAAGACACTAGATATACATGGTTCACCCTAGTGTGGGGCTACGTCCAACAACTGCTTGACTTATTTATTATCTGTCGAGATATTACATACAACCACTCATGTGCACTAATCCACATAGTCAAGCTATGTACAAGACAAGAGATATGTGCACTAGGCACTAGATCCTCCTTCCAAAACTAGGTCAATGCACAGATCCAACTCTGTATCAAGCACAAAGCCTCAACATATATACATTCTTTTGCGCAAAGAAATCGAACTACTTGCACTTAGCTCCAAATAATACTACTTCTGCAATACATTATTCTTTATTTATACTTTTACAAACCCTTACACTAAGGCCTAAAGATGGGAAAATCCCATGGGCTGACATCCCATAAACCCATTACAAAACCCCTAGAGGACCCCTTACTGGTTCCACATAGTCCACAAAATAAGTGAGATCCGCAATCTCGGCTCCACCTGGGCACTCCTTCTTTGACCATCGTGTCGAAGTCCAAAAGTGGGCCAAAACTGACCAAAGTTCCCCAAAACTTGGTCAAGGGCCAACAACGCGTTGAGAAAAGAACTTACAAAGTGGACAAACTATTGTGGATTAGTTGGAAAGTGGGAAAGTGTCGACTTGGAGAAACGGTTGGATCGAGGACCAACCGATATTAAGTCAAGGATAAAGTAGACACACCTAATCTACTTAGGGTTAGGATTTTTGTAAGGGCTTTGTCCCAGTTTTGTATGAGTATAATGTATTAGGACCATGAGAAGGTTAGAGTGTGTGTATTTTTTAGGTTGCAGTAGGTCCTTGAGTTGAGTGAAGGTGTTGTTGAGATTCATGTGCGATCTATGGAGATCGAATGTAATGGTGGAAGGATTTTACAGTGCACATCACTATCTTTTTCAAGAATATGAATAAAGAGCCAAAATGACAAATCTTTGTGGACGTAGCCCTGGGGGGGGTGAACCACAGTATATTTTTGTTTTGTGCGAATGTATGCAGTGTTTTTTATTGTATTTACTTTAGTAATTTCATGATGAACATGTTAAATGATAAAGGAAATAACATTGTGCATTAAGAATAAATAATGGAATATACAGAATAGCACTAAGTAAATGAATGTCATAACTAGTGTTTAGATCTGAAGCTTATGGTACAGTAGATGAATATCTACCATGGAATACATGTGGATATAATGGTTAATTAAGTATTTTTGGAATATTAGTTTGTTATTGGTCTAAACTAAGATCTAATGAGGGTTTGAGGGCTGACAACGAGTAGATCCAATGCCTTTTAGAGAGAAACACATCCCATCCCATGGTTGCAGACATCTGAGTCATGCGGCCACCCATTGAAACCATTTCATATGAGACTACATAGTGCACTTTGCGCATTGTATTTCCTTCTGGTATCCATAAGGGTCAATGGTTGAAAGGTTGTTAGTAATCCTGTAGTTAGAACCTAGGTCAACCCATAAATAAACCAACAATGGTTATGTTGTCGGTTGGAACTCACAAGATTAGTTCGAGAGGGATGTATCATGTAGTATAGCACGAAGGATTAAGAAAGGGGATGTTTTTAGGTTGGAACCCCACGAAAGTGGAGATTGAAAGATGGTTGACAGTCCAGGAACTAGAGTTTTCCCACAAAGATAATAGAAACTCTAGGTTTAAGCCAAGACAATATTTGGAAAGATATGTATTTATCAAAATACACGAGGTTTTCTTTAGTGACTTTCCCATGATATTGTAGGAATGGATAACACAGTTGAAAGACACCCATCCAAGGAATAGATTTAGATCAGTGGAGTGGATAGAAGAAAGTATCACGCGGTTGAAAAGGGTAAATAATAAATTCATGCACGCAATAGATTTCTGGGACAACATTGTAGTGGGGTATATCACTAAGTTCACAATAGATACATAGAATTATTAAAGTATATAAGAGCAAGGGTTTATTAAGGTTCCAAGGGGTAGGTTCATCAAATCGTTGTACACTTATATCAAGAGATTATTTCATGATAAAGGGGTATTCACCATGGAATCAGATAGCTAAACTACCATACGTGCATGGGGGAGTTAGGGGAAACATAAGGAAGTTCTGATATGGAGGTGGAAATGGATAGAGAAGAGCGCAGTAAAGATAAATATTCCATTATGATGGATCAAGACGATATCCAATAAAATATGCAGAAGGTAGGACCGACGTGCAGTGGCAGACCCTACCAATATAAGATTAATAGGAATAAAAGAGCAGTAGCTGAAAGGGAAGGCTTGGAGAGTGATGAGGAAGAGGTATAGGATATATGTTTTGTGGAGCACATGGAAGAAATATTGTGTGCCACATATGAAAGAAAGACTAGAGGAGTGGTATCTAATGAGGAAGCAGATACCCATGTCTAGATCTGAATCAGTGTAGAACCTACAAACTCGTGTACGATTAACACATCAACAAAGAAAGAGTTGTTTAGAGAACCAGTGACTGACAGGCAGAGGAAGCTAGGAGATCAGAATAAAAGTGAGGGTAGAAGTGGAAGTACCAATAGTAGTATAGGTAGTGGTACAAGAGGAAGTACCAGTAGCAACACCAGTGGGAGTTCAAGTCTGAACAATAGTACATAAATAGTAGTACCATGCAAAGAAGGTACAACACATTTGACAATGGCAGGCATAGATCCAATGATAATATTACCAGAGTTTCATGGGGATGGATCATATGACCCATAGAAGCACCTATTCATGTGTGAGAGAATATGGGAAGGGAAAAGACTCATTGATGAGGCAGAAAAAGTATTGCATCTAACAACAACATTCAGAAACCATACGTTGGATTGGTACATGAACCTAGCAGTAAACAATCCATAGGGTGCGTCGGGAACAGTAGAATAGATCAATAAGGTATTGATCAGGAAGTTTCAGAGGCTAGAATCAGAGGATCAGTTTATGAATGAGATGATTGAGGTTAGACAAAAAAAAGGAGAATTTGTATGGGACATCAATCAGAAGTTCAAGACATTGAAAGGTAAACTAAAGTATCCCATTTCTTACATGCAACACAGACAGTTGTTTATAAATTATATGTTACCACATTTCAAATGTCCATTGAGATAATAGAAATTTCAAAACCAAGAAAAGGCACTACAAGCATTGATGCAGTTAGAGGAGAATCAGTATAAACAGATAGATCCACTTATAGAGGAGTTGAAGGAATACCTGAAGAACTTGACAGTGCAATTAAACCGTAATAAGAATAGGGAGAAAAGAGAAGCAGTGTGGTGTACCTTGTGCAGATTAGAGGGACATCACAAGAATGAGCGTCCGAAATTTTAGTAGTACCTGGGATTTGGGCTTCCAAATACATTGCCTACAAGAGGGCCTTGGTGTGAAATATGCAAGACACATGGGCATAATCCATATCATTTCCTTATGATGCAGAAGTACAAGACAGAATTGAAGAGTACTTTCTATAACTTTTGTAAGACAGTAGGACATGAATTTTTTTTTTGTAGAACTCTAGTGTTAATGAAGGAAATAACCTCAGATGCATACAAGGTGCAGGTTGAGTTGATGGTAGGACATACTACACCACAGTTTCACAATGCACAACAATTTCAAGCAGTTCCACAGTTTCAGCAACCCCCACAGTATAATCAGGCAGCACCGTATCATCAACAAAACATGGATCCATATGAGAACAAAGGAGGATTCAAAAGTAGAGGAAGAGGAGGAATGGGAAGAGGTAGAGGGCCTATTATCTGCCACAATTGTCAACAACAAGGACACTATGCCATAGATTTTCCTCAACCAACGGCAACATGTATGTACTATCACACAACATATCACATGACAGAAGAGTGTCTGAAGTTTATGACGAAGATCCAGGAGAAGAGAAATCTAAACAACTAGATTGTTCAGTGGATTATTGAAAAAATAATGGATCATGGGAGGAACACCAATATAGTGACTAGAGGAGGAGTGAAGATAGGAGAATATACATAGGATTAGAAGAAGGAATCGCATTGCTGGATTCAAAAGAACACTCAACCACAACATTAGTTTGATGCAAAGAAGGAAAAGGAAACTTTCAAGGAAGCAAAGAAGGAGTTTCTGAAGTAGAATGAAGCATCCACATTGAATGCTATGTCGAGGTATGATACTCTTATTTTTGATATGCCTCAGTCTTTGGATCATACTTACAAAGGAGAGAAAATAGAGAAAGTAAGTAACTTAAAGAATTTCCTAGAATCTTGCTTTAAATTACTTAATGATAAGAATTCCATGGATTTGTTTAAAAATATGCTTGAGAAATATAGCATAGAAAAAGGGATAGAAATAGAACCAAAGAAGATCAATCAAGTCCATAGAAATAAAAGAACTAGCAGAGAGTTCAAAATGAATGCAAATATAGGAGACTTTAACATGGGAAATGTTATCCTAGACTTAGGATCAAATGTCAACATTTTTCCAAAGAAGATTGGGGAAGTAATGGGATAACCTACACTAGGGTATCCCAATATCCAATTGAATCTAGAAAACTAGTAGAGAGTGATTACCATAGGTAGATTGAAGAATACAACAATGGATTTAGATGTTGTACGCACCACAACAGATTTTGAAGTAATGGATATGGTGGATGAGTCTATACCATTTCCAACACTATTGGGAATTGATTGGGCCTTTGATAATCATGCCATAATTAATTTAAAGAATAGAAAGATGATATTTGAAGCTTGGAAATTTAGGGTAGTATCACCTTTAGATCCCTCATATTGTAAAAGATATGCCGAACCTATTCCTGACAGTGTTCTAGAGGATGATGTAAACCATTTGTAAGGAACTACAGCACAAGACGAAGATTATATGAATCCAATTACAGATGGAGTACTTAGTTGGAGGAGTATCAATTCCGATATGTTAGGTTCGAATACTAGAGTATAAAATTGGCAGAAAATATTGCATGAAGTCTCTACTAGGAGGTGCGCCAGAGTTACACGCATAGTAAGATGGGTTGGGACAAAAGTAGGACAGTTTCCCATATTTATTGAAGAGGAAAATTTAAAAAAATTCCTCACAGAGTTTGAATCGGAGGTTGTGGATAGTCAGAGATTATTACTTTGGATATAGCATTGAGGGACACACCTGCACAATGGTGGGGTGCACATAAGGAGGTAATTCATGACTGGTATCATTGTAAGAAATTGATGTGCATAAGATTTGGTAGGAATCAACAGGATAGACCCTTAGAGAAGTATGATGGAAGAGGGAAACTGAGACATGATATAAATGATTGTGTCATTAACTAGATATTGGTACCACCAAAAGAATTGATGCATTACTTTATTCATAGATTAGAAGGAATACCAAGTAATTGGTACAAAGAGTAGGAACTGCACAGAGAAACTGTGAGTTGGGGAACAATGCAACAGAACTTTATTAATACTTTTTCATTTGAAAGTGAGAATTCATGGGTGGATACAGCATTACAGAGGATCAAAAAGAAGAATATATTTGAAGAGTATGGAGTAGATAAAGTGACAATAGACATAGATTACATAAAATAAACACTTGAACAATTAGTTTATTGTTATCAGGTCACAGAGGATGAGGAAGTAGAAGACAACCCACATGACATACATATAGTAGAAGGGGAAGGAGAAAGAGGGTTGGAAGGACCCCTGTTACAATCGGAAGAATTTACTACACCAAAAAATATTAAAAAGGTCAATATTGGGACTGAAGAGAAGCCCAAGATAGCCAACATTGGAGATTACTAGGACAGTGAGACAATGGAAAAAATAACTGAATTACTGCGCAAATATAATTATTTATTCCCGGCCACATTTTCATAGATGAAAGGGGTAGAAGGAGAACCTGGAGAAATCAAGATACCCCTCAGACCAGATGCAAGAACAGTTAGAGAGAAACCATACAGATTAAACCTCATCTATAAGAAGAAGGTGAAGGCGAAAATTGATAGAATTCTACAATCAGGAATCATAGAGCCTATGGAAGAATCTGAGTGGATTAGTCCAATGGTGGTCTAGGAAAACAAGACTAGAGGGATTATGATATATGTGGATATGAGGAAATTAAATGATGCATTTATGCATGATCCTTTTCCTACTCCATTTACAGATGAGGTTTTAGAGAATCTGGTAGGACAATAAGTGTACTCTTTCACAAATGGATTTTCAGGTCACCATCAGATAAAATCTTCTCTGGAGGATAGGTACAAAACCACATTTGCAACAGAGTGGGGGTCGTATCAGTACACAGTAATGCCATTTGATTTAAAGAATGCACCAACAATATTTTCCAGAGTAGTAGTAATTGCATTCAAGGATTTTATACATAAATTTTTAGAAGTTTATCTGGATGATTGGACAATATTCAGTTTATTGAAGGACCATGTAGAAATTTTGAGGTTAATGTTAGAGAGATGTAGGCAATGTCATATTTTCTTGAACATTAAGAAATGTATATTTAGTACGTTGTTTGGTATCCCACTTGGACACATTGTATGCAAACAGGGATTGATAGTAGATCTTGCAAAGATTGTTGTTATTGTCAATTTACCAACACCAAAGTCAATGCACCAATTAAGAGAAACATTGGGCCACACAGGGTACTATAGAAAATCCATAAAAGGGATGTGCAAATATTACTGCACCCATGGAGAAGTTACTAAAGAAAGACATCAAGTTTCAGTGGAATGATGAAATCCAAGAGAGCTTGGACATACTGAAAGAGAATATGGTGACATCACCAATTTTGAGCTTTCTAGATTGGACAAAATAATTTCATGTGCATGTGGACGCTTCATCCATTGCACTTGGAGCAGTTTTGGCACAGCTAGGTGAAGGATACATTGATCACACAATATATTTTTCTAGTATAAATTTATATGAGTATGAGAAGAATTATAATACTATAGAAAGGGAAGGTCTGGCTATGGTATATGCCTTACAGAAGTTCATACATTATTTATTAGGTCAAAATTTTAATATGTTTATAGATAATTCCGCTTTGAAATACCTAGTTAACAAGCGAATGTTGGGGGGAAGGATCTGTAGATGGTTTTTATTGTTTCAGGAATATGATTTTGAAATCATAGTAAAACCAAGGAAGTTGAATTCAGGACCAGATCATCTATCAAGAATTACTAATGGAGAGGAGCCAAAGAACTTGGAGGAGAATTTTCCAAATGCCAACTTATTTTCTATTCAGATTGTTGATGATTATTTTGATGACATTGTTGGATTCTTCAGCATAGGAATGGCTCCCAAGTAATTTACTATCGCATATAAAAAATAGTTCATAGTGCGCATTGCAGGCTATTAGCTGATTGCAGGTCATTTATACAAGTTAGGTGCAGATGGAATTCTGAGAAGATGTGTGATGGATCATGAACACTCCATGGTGCTAGCAGAAGCACATGGAGGGTACTATGCAGGAAAGCCTACAGAATAGAAGGTGTTGAACACTGAATTATGGTGGCCTACAGTACATAAGGATGCAAAGGAATAATTTCATACCTTTGATGTCTGTGAGAGCGTGGGAAAACCATCCAAAAGGGATGAATTTCCACTTATGCCCCAAGTAACTTTATAGTTTTTTGATAAATGGGTCATAGATTTCATTGGACCCATTAACCCACCAGCAAGGAGATCAGGACCCATATACATCATCACTACGATAGAATACTTAACCAGGTGGGAAGAAGCATCCCCAGTGAAGGACTTCAGCATAGAAAATGCAATGCAGTTTCTCTTTGAGAACGTGGTGACCAGATTTGGATGTCATAGAATTTTGTTGAGTGATCAGGGAACCCATTTTATTAACAGTACAATCAGAGCTATGACAAAATAATTTGAGATGCATCATTAGAAGAACACACCTTATCATCCCCATGAAAATGGTGCAGTAGAAGCTTTTAACAAGATTCTAGAGAATGCATTGACAAAGATTTTCAATGTGAATAGGGATGATTTGGATTTGAAGGTATCAAAAGTATTATGGGATTATAGGACTACATGCAATAAGATTATAGGAGAGACACCATTTAGACTAGTGTATGGTAAAGAAGTAGTGGTTCCATTGGATTATTTAATACCTAGTCTACTCATTGCAACAATCACCAACATGACAAAAGAAGGTGTTGTGCGGGAAATATTGGATCAGCTGATGGAGTTAGAAGAAGATAGGATTTTAGCGGGATTTCACTAGGAAGTACATAAAGCAAAGGAAAAATCTTGGCATGATAGGCACATAAATAAGAAAATATTTAAGGAATGATATCTATTTCCCCTCTATGACAACAGATATCTAAAACACCCTAGGAAGTTCAAGATGCATTAGATCCTTATCAGGTAGAGGCCATCACAAATGAGGGTGTTATGCAACTGAAAGATCTTGTAGCAAAGAATCTCAGAGGACTGGTGAATGGTAGTCGACTGAAGTTGTATCAAGACAGTCAACCTAGCAAACTGAGGTGAAAATAGAGAGAGAAGGTATGATTTTACATATTGTATATAGTTGATGTTAGAAGAAAAAGACAAAAATCCATAAAAAGAAGAAATATAAAAAAAAAGACAAAAAGATAGAAGAATATTAGAGGCTTTTTGATGCAATAAATTTGTTAGCATTAACAGTGCACCACAGAAAAACCATTGTTGAAGACACTACACGCTAGAAAATAGTTGACAGACACAAAAAGTGAAAATTGTCAATGCAGAACATTTGTCATTTCTTCGTCCCACTATAAAGTCGGAAAAGGAGGGGAAATGTGGTCATTTTGTTTTTTCGCTAATGAGAAGAATGAAGAGTGAAGTCTAAGTGTGAGAGAGTGACAATTTGGGAGAGCATGTTGAAAATTTCATATGAATAGTCTGAATCTTAACAAGATGTCACCACCATGCATTGGAGAGTCCACTAGGGTCAGGACAAACACAAGAAGTAGTGCTCGGGTGACAAAAATAGGGATGCAAGACATGCCCATAGTCATGTATGTGGATGAGATCCATACGTCGAAATATGAGCCACACAACATGCAGGTTGAGGAAGAATGAAACCCATCACAGGAGGCTCGAGCAGCCGGAGGAGGATGCAGAAAGGACAGAATCTGATGCATCTGGGGGAAAAGGGAAACAACAGGGTGAGAAGGCCTTAGATTCAGCACAACAGGGCCTATATCTAGAAGAATAGCATGAAACAGAGAACTAGGGCATACCAGAGGTCGATGTGTAATCCCTACAAGGAAAGAAGAAGGTACGAGTGGAGAGAAGTGCGCAAGGAATTTCATGCACACATGCGGAATTAGAAATAGTCATGCCAGAAATCCCAAAGGGAGTAAAGGAAGAGGATGATATGGTGGGAGGAGTAGGCACCATGAAATACTTTGATCATGACATGGCTAACACAGTGAAATTCCCATATTTGGCACAACATAACTATATGGAGAGTAGAGGAGACAGCCCATCAAGCACACCATTGTTGGATCCTACGTAGTGCATCCTGGGGCTCTACAATATAGGGATCATGAATTTGTTGGATATACCGCACTTTGGGTGCGGTAAACACATCAATAGATGTGTGAAGAAACTCCTAGCAAGTGTGCATGGAGGAATATTTTGGATGGATAGGCCAATGCCTAACAATGTTGACTTGATCATAGCCATCACCGGGATACCCATGGATAGGGAGAAGCCAGAGTAGTACTTAGAGGATAAAACTAAATAAGACTCCATGTCCAATGAAATCAAGGAAAAGTATGGCACGGAGAGAGGAAATAGGGGAATCGGGATCAGCGACATAAATGATCCTGCGATGATATTTTCTACAAGGTTGTTAGGGTGCAAGTTAATGTGCAAGTGTAGAAAGGAGGAAGTACCAACAGAAGTGGTAGCAGCTGCAACGCAGTGTGCGAAGGGGAACTCAATGAGTTCGGCCCCTTATATTCTTAATTATTTCTTTGAGGATTGCAAGGACACACAGGATTGGGGCTCTGAGTTCCACTACTTGTGGTTACTCATCCTCATTTCCCTTGTAGGATGGAAAGAACCAAGATACGATATGTTCCTGTAGAGAATAGGAAAGTGTGGCGCAGCCCGCTACATGTCTCTTGGAAGAACAACAGACCCAACGGAGAAGAAAATAAACAATGATGTATTCACTCTATACTTTTTGGAGATCTAGAACCATTTAGCTAACACATGGAGGATTTCCCCAGATACTATCTAGGAGTTTGGACATATAACAAATTTTCAAGCATCGTTCCATAGCATGTGGGTATAGGTGAAGAGGGACCCAACCAAGGAGTGTCTACAGCTAAGTTACTGTGTAACAATGTAGGACATATAGATGGAGGTCTAGGAGTGTCCTGAGGAATGCAAAGGTCCATTAATACCAAGGATAGTTCCAGGAGGACAGACTCATATGTAGAATAGAACAGTCCCTATGCAGCAAACATGCACAATTAGTGAGATAAAAAAGAATAATGTTTCATAAGCCCAAGTGGGGGGAAGAAACCCCATACAAAATAAAGAAGGACATAGAAGAAATCACAATGTGGTTCTACACGGGATCCACCGCGCACAGAGAAGGCACCAAGAGGAACAACAGAATAGGTGTGCACAGAAGAAGTACAAACAGAGACATAGGATATACCTATGGAGGAGTAATTTGGGCAAGATACAAGCATGGATACACAAATGCTAGAGGAATACGAGACATTAGATTCCCAAAATAATAGGACAGGGGAGCAAGAAAGTGGCTCCAAGAAGAAGGAGAAGGCCCACAAAACACTAGTGCACACATCAGTGACAACAGATGATGTGGAAATAATAGCCACAACAGTCGAAGACTGACTATCTAAGGTGTGGGAGAATGATGATAAACATAGGGCTTCGATTCTAGAGCATGTATAGGAAGTGAAAATTGCATTGGAGAAGTTGAGGATCAGGGAAGAGCAGTCATCAAAAGAAAAACCAACACAAACTAAGGAGGGAGTGCCTATTGGAGAAACAGTGAAAATTATAATGCAGGGGAGTGCCAATTTTATCATCACTCCTGAGATGTTTTTCATCTATGAGGAGGCAGCACAGACACCCTTGAAGGAAATAGAGAAATTGGACTTGGCATTGTCCAATATCTCGATGAAGGCACTCTATAAATTAAAAATAAGTGTCGCACAGGAAATTCATTCCAGTGCAAGGTCTGATGTGACGAACTTACATAGAGAAGAGGAGAAAAATATCACACTGAAGGAAGTATTCATCCAAGAAGGGAAGGTGAAGAAGATAGCACAACAAATATTGGAAGATATGGAGAAACATATTAGCATAGTATTCCAAAACATTCCAAACAACGCAGACTCGGAGGGAGTATCTACTGAAGAAAAGATGAGGAAAATAATGTAGTCCTTGGAGCAATACAAGGACCAGATAAAGGACCTGGAGGAGCATGCAGTACACACTACTCATCTAGAAGTTATAGCACAACAAGAGCAATGCGCAATAACATTTGTAGAAAACATGGCACATGCAATACAAAGAATAACAGAGTTGTTGGAGAAGAGCACCCAATTGTGGACACACATCTTAGAAGATGGGATCTTGCAAGACCTACAAGGAAGGGAGATAAACTACATGCAGTAATGGTAGATATGAAATAGTGACAGAAGACAATGTCACTACTCAATAAAATCAATACTCTGGCAGAAATGAAGAGCCTACAAGTAGAGGAGAAAGAAATCCAGACACAGAAAATTGTGAGACAGGCTTAGTTGGAGCCCCTGCAGGAAAAGGTGGAGCAGTTGGTCGTGGAGATTGACGTAGAGAAACTGCACATAGAATAGATAGGCTTGGAGGGGGGAGAAATATTGAGACCTCTAGTCACTGCGTAGATGGTGGAAGCCATGACGGAGAAGAGAAACCAGGATAAGAAGAAATTCCAACATATAGCAAAGATGTATGGAGCACTGGCAGAAGTAGTAAAACATGCAGGAGTTCATGAGTGACTTAGGTCGAGTCATGATGTCAATATTGGGGGTTGTTGGTGTAGGCCAATTTTGGGGAGAATCAAGGAATTTTTTAAGGAATCAAAGAACCACCGAAAATAGAGGAAAAGCAGCATCGAAAACAGAGGAAAACTCGCACTGAGAAAAGCAGTTACAAAGTGGACAAACTATTGTGGATCATTTGGAAAGTGGAAAAACATCAACTTGGGGAAATGGTTGGATCGAGGGCCAGTCGATATTAAGTCAAGGACAAAGTAGACAGACCTAATCCTCTTAGGGTTAGGGTTTTTGTAAGGGCTTTGTCCCATTTTTGTATGAGTAGAATGTATTAGGATGATGAGAAGGTTAGAGTGTCTGTATTGTTGAGGTTGCAGTACATCCTTGAGTTGAGTGAATGTCTTGTTGAGAGACCTATGTGATCTTTGTATATTGAAGGTAATGGTGGAAGGATTGTACAGTACGCAACACTAGATTTTGCAAGAATATGAATAAAGAGCCAAAGCGACAAATCTTTGTGGACGTAGCCCTAGGGGGAGTGAACCATGATATATCTGTGTTTTGTGTGAATGTATGCAGTGTTTCTGATTGTATTTAATTTAGTAAGTTTATGATGAACATGTTGAATGATAAAGGAAATAACACTGTGCACTAAGAATAAACTAATGAAATCTGCAGAATAGCACTAAGTAAATGCATGTCATAGCTAGTGTTTAGATCTGAAGCTTATGGTATAGTAGATGAATATATACCATAGAATACATGCAACTATAATGGTTAATGAAGATTTTTTGGAATATTAGTGTGTTTTTGGTCTAAACTAAGATCTAATGAGGATTTGAGGGCTAAAAATGAGTAGATCCAATGCCTTTGAGAGAGAAACACATCCCATCCCATGGTTGCAGACATATAAGTCATGTGGCCACCAATTGAAACTATCTCGGGTGAGACCGCATAGTGCACTTTGTGCATTATGTTGCCTTCTGGTATCCAGAAGGGTCAATGGTCGAAGGGGGTCATCCCATAAATAAACCAACACAACCCACAACCACCACCTAGGTATAAGTCCTAGATTTTGAAAACTAAGTTACCTTGATCAAGTGCGACATTTAGATTTTTGGCCTAAGAAATTGGTCATGGACTTGATGCTTTCCAAGATTTGGGTGACTCAAAGAGGCATGCACAGAAAAATGGACCTTAGCCTTCGACCCTTCAGAGGTATCCCCCCATCTTTATGGTATAGGAAAACTTGATTTAGAGGATTTTTGGTTCCCTATTTCGTCAATTTTCTAAGTTTAAAATGTGAAAATGATAATGGGGAGTTGTTTGGATGCCTACCCCTGAAATCCTAACTTACACTACAAAATTATTTTGTGTTCCTCCTATGGAGGTTAAAAATGAGTTGTTTAAGGGTTGATTTTAGGATTTTAAGTGGGTTGTGAGATTAGGGTCACAAACTAATCTCGTTGATTAAAATGGTGTGGAAAATTCCAATGATATATGTATTCTTTCTAATTATCCTAGATCATTTGTGGGCACAGGGAGAAGAGCATACTATGTCTAGAAATATACGATAGAAATTGTAAGTGTGCGGTGAGGTTCTCTTGTGTGCAAAGAATGAAGATGGTGTCAACGAGATTTTCAATAAGTTAATGTGAAAGATTTTAGCATGTGGACATTGCTTGATCCATTACAAATCTTGATTAATCTAACTCACTAAATGTGTTTATACAATCCTTGTATAATTCAAAATCCCTAGATCATTACCACTATGGACATATGGGTCCTTAATTTGATCTTTTAAACTCCCTAGGATGTTTTCTAATCTAAGAAAATTGAAACTTCTCCTAGATTGTAAATCATGTGGACATTGGGTCCTTACAAATTCCTTTAACTCCCTAAGTTGTTTTGATTTATTTAAGAACTTTGAAACTATCCTAACTTTGCAAG
>ML787540.1:633415-656459 GCA_009831015.1 Picea engelmannii | reverse complement strand
TAGGTCAATGAACAAAGCCAACTCTCTATCAAGCACAAAACCTCAACATACATACATTCCTTTACACAAAGCAACTCAAACTACTTTCACTTAGATCCAAAAACTACTACTTATACAATACATTCTTCTTTATTTATACTTTTGCAAACCCTTACACTAAGGCCTAAACATGGGAAAATCCCATGGGATGACATCCCATAAATCCATTACAAAAACCATAGAGGACCCCTTACTGGGTCCACATAGTCTGCAAAATAAGTGAGATCCGTGATCTCAACTCCTCCTGGGAGATCCTTCTTCGAACATCATGTCGAAGTCCAAAAGTGGGCCAAAACTGACCAAAGTTCCCCAAAAATTGGTCGAGGGACAAAAGGCCCCCAAAACTCACCTATGAACCGTCCCTATTCACTTAGGTCTAGACAATGCTGCTTCGAAATCCTTTAGCTTAACTCGAGCTACCTCGAATTTCTACTTCTCTTGAGCCTCCTTCTCAATGAGCTCCTGAATCGTCCACTTTGTAATAGGCCCTTCCAGGCGATGTTATATTATTTCAACCACTTGGTCTAGTTGTGAGCCCTTTCCATCAATCTCTTCGAACACCTTGCAGGATTCATCCTACACAGGTTGTAGCTTCTGCATGAATTCCATTACCTTACCCTGGAGGACAGTGATATTTTGTTGTACTGTGTGCTTCTCTTGAAATGTCTTAATTCTTTCCACTATGGTGAGAAACTTTATCTGCGCCTGCACTAACAATGCTTATTGTTGCACCTCCTGTAATTGCACTTCCATCTTCCTTAGCTATGGATCCTCGGCGAGGCATTCATATGACTGGGTTCTTCTGTCACTCATTTTTTTACATTCCAAGGTGAGGGATCTTATTCTTACTACTTTTTTTAGCAGTCTCCTCCCCCTAGTCACGCACCTCGTGTAGAGTGCTTGGTACTGTTTAGGCCTCCAAATCAATTATCCTACCCTGAAGTTGTTGGAGGGTCTTAGTGAGCTTCACTACTTGAGTTTGGACTGACTCTTGCTCTTCCTATGCCAAGCCTAGCACAGAGTGACAATTTTTACTTACTGCTTCTTTGACCATGGCCTACTTTATGAGAAACTTCTCCTTTTCCCTATGTAGCTGGTATTTTTTCTCCTGAAACTTCGCCTGAAGCTTTGCTTTGTCGCTTTCATGGGTAGCTACATTGTCCCGCACTGCTCGTAATTGCACTAAGACTTTGTCCCTCTCCTTTTTCAAGGATTTTGTAGCCTTCTCCTTCTCTTACTGAGATCTCTAAAATTGAGCTTATGTTGCATCTGCCAACCTTCTCAATTGGGTTGGTTCATCCCCTAATTCTGCAGTCTGTGACGAGGAAGGTGAAAGCGACACAATGGATACTGTGCGGACCAAGTGAACAACTTGGTGCACTTCCTTCAATTGTTTCTCTATTCTTGTGTATATCCCCTCCTACTTCTCTCAATATATCTACAACATGTCCTCATATGCATCCTCCATAGCTCCATGGAACAGACTGATGTCATCCTCAGTGAGCGTGGCCTCCAACTAGGGATTATTAGCATGCATCTTCTTTCTTGTTGAGGTTTTCTTTGGAGAAACCTTCCTCTTCTACAGTGTCACTATCCTAGCAGGTGGATCCTCAGGCAGTGTAGCTTCGCCTCCTCCTTGTTCTTGTTCTCCTTCATCTCCTCCTCCTCCCTATCCTTCTTCTTTGTCTTGTCCTCCTCCTGGCAATTCAGACCTATTATCTTCAGAAGTGTTTTCCTCTTCATCGCTCTCTATATCCTGGACTTCCTCCTGCTTTTTCTTCTTCATCGCCCCACTAGAATATCTGACATTCTCAACTCGTGTTACTATGGGGCTTCCTATGGTGTCGGTGTCATACAATTCTGCATCAGCAACATGTACAAGAAATTCCTCTGGCCATTCCTTTGTAATCTACTCCATATCTTCATTTTTCAGCTTGTAGTATGACTGTAATTCTTCCTGGTGCTCATCTTTGTGTGCGGTGATGTAGATGAAATGAGTATCAACACAAAACTTTGCTTTAGTTTGGTACTAGTGCAAGGTGCATAGTGTCATTCACGATAATGATTCGATGGTGACCTTCAACTATTGATAGTATGCATGAAACATGACATTGGACTGCCACTGCTTCTTCATGTCATTGGTATACCATAGGGTTGAAAATCGAGTGGCCAAAATCTCTGAAGGTTCAATCTCTAGAAAGGTGTCTCCTTCAGGCATTTCCCAAGCAACCAATGCGATCAAAATGATCAGCCAAGTGTAATGGAATTCATATCCCAAGTCATGGGCTTCGCGGAAATCCTTCTCTAGCTCCTTTATGAGTTAGTTCTCCCAGTTCATTTGCATGCCCTCCACACACTTTCCTGCAAAGTCCACCACGAACCCAGTGACCTGTCTGGGGAGGTTCTTCCTCACTAGCTTTCTAGCTAGGGGTTGAAAAGAAAGGCACACTACACCATCCTATATAGAGGCTACCTTGTAACCTTGCTTTCCTTTCTCTACCTCTCTGTAAGCTTCCTTGATGTGCTACGCCAAATATCAGTCAACAACCTTCCCTGGATAAAACTAATGAGGTTTAGGACCCTTCATGATTAAGCCTGTGATCTGGTGGATCAACATCGGATCCACATTAATCCATTGTGATAGCATGACTGAAGGAGTTTAACGCAAGTGTTAACCTCCTGGTGGAGGCCAAAATGCAGGATCTTCATCATGTTCAACACAGTGGATTGCGCCAACCCCTTAATCCATGGTTGTGAGAAAATGAGAGGTTTCTTTCCAGTTGTCTTTGTGAGGTAGCAGTGAGGAGCCAACATGGCGTAGTTATTTCGGTCTCCTAACTTGAAGTCTTTGTTCTTCAATCGCGGGATCTATCCTAACTGACTCCTGACTATGTGAATTCCTTTCAGAATGTACGCGGTGAAAACATAGTACTCAAAGTCTCAAGGGATATTTTCATAATTAACAGCACCAGCGAGAGGTGGAATATAATCAGGTAGGATCGATGGGATCTACTTCACATTAGCTAGATCACTGCGATTCTTACTTCTCTTTTCAACTACGGGGTTGACACGACTAGAACAATGTCTGCTCGAAGGGAAATCCTACATTCCCCTAGTTGACGATGCCTTAACACCTTCATATATCAGTCTGTCGGCCATTAGCTTCTTAAGTACTTCCTCGACAAACTTCTCCAATTCACTAGGTTCACCTGACATTCTCGCTTTTAATAGACAGGAAGGGTAAACAAATGGATAGGTGGGGTCTTCTTTTAGATAATGACGGATTGCACAACTCGACACTTGGACAATTCTCTACTTAGCTCAGTCAATCATGGGTAGCAAAAGGTGGTCCCAACGCAGCGACCAACGAGTTAAATAAGTAGGGCATTGTGACTAATCTTCCAACAGCCACGAAATGCTTTCATTAATGTAAATTTGTCCATTATGGCACGGTCTCAACATTCAAAAGTGGTCCATAATCCCATAAATGCATTTTCTGATCATTATGAAGCATCATTCTAACAGTTGGGGCGCCTCCAATGGTCACATAACTTCTCCAAGGCAAATTCCAATTCTGCATGAACCTCTTGTTCCAGTGAGGTTCAAATCCTACGATCTTGCCTCCTACGAGGTTCCAATATGCAAAGTCTTCCATCTGGTTTTTGTAACTTCTTGTAGATTTTCCAACTTAGCCTTCTTTTTAGTGAGCTTCCTTTCCTTCTTCCCTGTGATCTGAATCTCTCTAACTATTTCTGGAATCCTCTTTCCATTTTTATTCTTATCTTCCCCTGGCGCAGTGGCTTCGCACTGTTGAGGTACCTTCAAATATTCTGAAACTAATATCCCTTTTCTTAACATTTCTTGAGTGGGCATACTTCTTTCTTGCATATATAGGTTCTTCAAGCCTTCTTTCATTCTTTAACCTTGATAGCTAATTCTCTTGCTTTATGTCCCTCCTATGTTATTACTTTTCTCTATTGCTTCAACTTATCCTCTTGTTCTTCTATTAGTTGGTCTATTTTCCTAGCTATGAAATCCCTTAATTCTTGCCTTTTCTTTTCTATATCTTCTTCCTCTGCTTTCCTTCTGATCTCATCCTTCTCAATCCAATTCTTACCTAGCAATAGTGGGAAATGGGCACTGTCCCCAATAAACCAAATGATTTCAAATTATTCTTCAGTTGATGTTCCATGAACAATAATAGGTACATTAGTTACTCTTCCACATAAATTTATCATATTTCCCTTAAACAAGCCTATCCTTCCTAAAGAAGGTACCACAGTAAGTTTTCCCAAAATTTCCCAAGTTTCTTTTGTCATAATATTCGCTTGTGTTTCTTCATCCAAGACACAGTCTATGTCGAAGTCTTCTATTATTGTATTTATGAACTGTTTTGCTTTCAGGATTTTTGGAAAACTGACATCTTTATGGAAATCCATCATTTCTTTCAATTGTAATAACGTAATATGAACTTCCTCTGACCCTTTCTCTTTAGGACTTTCTAACATGTTCTTAGTCTCTTGACTTTTTTCATAGTTTTCTTGTCTTATGTTCATCCCTTCAAATTTAGCAATAATCCTTGGACAATCCTCAACCTAATGACCAACAATCTTACAACAAAGACAAATAGGAACTACCTCATGAAATTTCTTAGCAAGATGTCCCAATATTCTACAGTTATAATAGAAAGTCAATCCTCTTTTTCTCTTATATGTTCCCCAACCTTTTATGTATTGTGCATCTCCTCTAGGATCATAGTGTTGGACCTGCAATCTACGAAAAAAAATTATAGGTTCCTACATCCACTTGTTAGTCCAAAAACTCTTTCTATGCATAGGAATAACATATCATTCTTCATTTCTATTAAATTTACTTAAATCAACTCTTTCTTTAAATTGCGCCCTATCCTTCAGAATAGGACATAATCTATTAAACATACATAAGTTCATGCTTTCAAAACAAAAAATTTCACTTATCTTTCTTTTACCAAAGCACAAATCTTACCTCTTTTATTTAGATCAACTTACTTTCTTAGCACAAATCTTGGCAATTCAAGTAGAGTATTGCACACTTTAGCAATAGATCTACACGTAGAGATTCTCTTTTTCTTTACTTCAGTTCCCAACATTCACAGTTTCAGGTCTCATCAACGGAACCATTTTTTGGCACAGGGGCAGACCCAGGTTTTAATGCTTAACAATGCACCAACAAAACCTTGACTACCGGCCCTTTCGGAAACACCTGCAAAGCAGGAAAAGTCTCACTCAAGGTAGAAGCAAGGGTGGTTACAGGACGCAGGTGTGTGTAACTAGGTTGGGACACAAATCTATGATATAATCACTTCGCATAATATTTTTTTAACACTTAGAAGGTGACATGCATTAGTTTCTTATCATCACAAAGCATAATCAAGGATAGATCGGCACAGTAACAATGGATGATTATATATCATGAGCACTTAGCATTGAGTTAGATCTAAAATTAATTTACCCTTAACACAAGTAAAGAACTTAAGAAACCACAAGATCTATCTATCATACATAATAATCAAAGCACTGAGTAGATTCATAACATAAATAACACAGCACAATGAAAACCAAAGACACTAGATATACATGGTTCACCCTAGTGTGGGGCTACGTCCAACAACTGCTTGACTTATTTATTATCTGTCGAGATATTACATACAACCACTCATGTGCACTAATCCACATAGTCAAGCTATGTACAAGACAAGAGATATGTGCACTAGGCACTAGATCCTCCTTCCAAAACTAGGTCAATGCACAGATCCAACTCTGTATCAAGCACAAAGCCTCAACATATATACATTCTTTTGCGCAAAGAAATCGAACTACTTGCACTTAGCTCCAAATAATACTACTTCTGCAATACATTATTCTTTATTTATACTTTTACAAACCCTTACACTAAGGCCTAAAGATGGGAAAATCCCATGGGCTGACATCCCATAAACCCATTACAAAACCCCTAGAGGACCCCTTACTGGTTCCACATAGTCCACAAAATAAGTGAGATCCGCAATCTCGGCTCCACCTGGGCACTCCTTCTTTGACCATCGTGTCGAAGTCCAAAAGTGGGCCAAAACTGACCAAAGTTCCCCAAAACTTGGTCAAGGGCCAACAACGCGTTGAGAAAAGAACTTACAAAGTGGACAAACTATTGTGGATTAGTTGGAAAGTGGGAAAGTGTCGACTTGGAGAAACGGTTGGATCGAGGACCAACCGATATTAAGTCAAGGATAAAGTAGACACACCTAATCTACTTAGGGTTAGGATTTTTGTAAGGGCTTTGTCCCAGTTTTGTATGAGTATAATGTATTAGGACCATGAGAAGGTTAGAGTGTGTGTATTTTTTAGGTTGCAGTAGGTCCTTGAGTTGAGTGAAGGTGTTGTTGAGATTCATGTGCGATCTATGGAGATCGAATGTAATGGTGGAAGGATTTTACAGTGCACATCACTATCTTTTTCAAGAATATGAATAAAGAGCCAAAATGACAAATCTTTGTGGACGTAGCCCTGGGGGGGGTGAACCACAGTATATTTTTGTTTTGTGCGAATGTATGCAGTGTTTTTTATTGTATTTACTTTAGTAATTTCATGATGAACATGTTAAATGATAAAGGAAATAACATTGTGCATTAAGAATAAATAATGGAATATACAGAATAGCACTAAGTAAATGAATGTCATAACTAGTGTTTAGATCTGAAGCTTATGGTACAGTAGATGAATATCTACCATGGAATACATGTGGATATAATGGTTAATTAAGTATTTTTGGAATATTAGTTTGTTATTGGTCTAAACTAAGATCTAATGAGGGTTTGAGGGCTGACAACGAGTAGATCCAATGCCTTTTAGAGAGAAACACATCCCATCCCATGGTTGCAGACATCTGAGTCATGCGGCCACCCATTGAAACCATTTCATATGAGACTACATAGTGCACTTTGCGCATTGTATTTCCTTCTGGTATCCATAAGGGTCAATGGTTGAAAGGTTGTTAGTAATCCTGTAGTTAGAACCTAGGTCAACCCATAAATAAACCAACAATGGTTATGTTGTCGGTTGGAACTCACAAGATTAGTTCGAGAGGGATGTATCATGTAGTATAGCACGAAGGATTAAGAAAGGGGATGTTTTTAGGTTGGAACCCCACGAAAGTGGAGATTGAAAGATGGTTGACAGTCCAGGAACTAGAGTTTTCCCACAAAGATAATAGAAACTCTAGGTTTAAGCCAAGACAATATTTGGAAAGATATGTATTTATCAAAATACACGAGGTTTTCTTTAGTGACTTTCCCATGATATTGTAGGAATGGATAACACAGTTGAAAGACACCCATCCAAGGAATAGATTTAGATCAGTGGAGTGGATAGAAGAAAGTATCACGCGGTTGAAAAGGGTAAATAATAAATTCATGCACGCAATAGATTTCTGGGACAACATTGTAGTGGGGTATATCACTAAGTTCACAATAGATACATAGAATTATTAAAGTATATAAGAGCAAGGGTTTATTAAGGTTCCAAGGGGTAGGTTCATCAAATCGTTGTACACTTATATCAAGAGATTATTTCATGATAAAGGGGTATTCACCATGGAATCAGATAGCTAAACTACCATACGTGCATGGGGGAGTTAGGGGAAACATAAGGAAGTTCTGATATGGAGGTGGAAATGGATAGAGAAGAGCGCAGTAAAGATAAATATTCCATTATGATGGATCAAGACGATATCCAATAAAATATGCAGAAGGTAGGACCGACGTGCAGTGGCAGACCCTACCAATATAAGATTAATAGGAATAAAAGAGCAGTAGCTGAAAGGGAAGGCTTGGAGAGTGATGAGGAAGAGGTATAGGATATATGTTTTGTGGAGCACATGGAAGAAATATTGTGTGCCACATATGAAAGAAAGACTAGAGGAGTGGTATCTAATGAGGAAGCAGATACCCATGTCTAGATCTGAATCAGTGTAGAACCTACAAACTCGTGTACGATTAACACATCAACAAAGAAAGAGTTGTTTAGAGAACCAGTGACTGACAGGCAGAGGAAGCTAGGAGATCAGAATAAAAGTGAGGGTAGAAGTGGAAGTACCAATAGTAGTATAGGTAGTGGTACAAGAGGAAGTACCAGTAGCAACACCAGTGGGAGTTCAAGTCTGAACAATAGTACATAAATAGTAGTACCATGCAAAGAAGGTACAACACATTTGACAATGGCAGGCATAGATCCAATGATAATATTACCAGAGTTTCATGGGGATGGATCATATGACCCATAGAAGCACCTATTCATGTGTGAGAGAATATGGGAAGGGAAAAGACTCATTGATGAGGCAGAAAAAGTATTGCATCTAACAACAACATTCAGAAACCATACGTTGGATTGGTACATGAACCTAGCAGTAAACAATCCATAGGGTGCGTCGGGAACAGTAGAATAGATCAATAAGGTATTGATCAGGAAGTTTCAGAGGCTAGAATCAGAGGATCAGTTTATGAATGAGATGATTGAGGTTAGACAAAAAAAAGGAGAATTTGTATGGGACATCAATCAGAAGTTCAAGACATTGAAAGGTAAACTAAAGTATCCCATTTCTTACATGCAACACAGACAGTTGTTTATAAATTATATGTTACCACATTTCAAATGTCCATTGAGATAATAGAAATTTCAAAACCAAGAAAAGGCACTACAAGCATTGATGCAGTTAGAGGAGAATCAGTATAAACAGATAGATCCACTTATAGAGGAGTTGAAGGAATACCTGAAGAACTTGACAGTGCAATTAAACCGTAATAAGAATAGGGAGAAAAGAGAAGCAGTGTGGTGTACCTTGTGCAGATTAGAGGGACATCACAAGAATGAGCGTCCGAAATTTTAGTAGTACCTGGGATTTGGGCTTCCAAATACATTGCCTACAAGAGGGCCTTGGTGTGAAATATGCAAGACACATGGGCATAATCCATATCATTTCCTTATGATGCAGAAGTACAAGACAGAATTGAAGAGTACTTTCTATAACTTTTGTAAGACAGTAGGACATGAATTTTTTTTTTGTAGAACTCTAGTGTTAATGAAGGAAATAACCTCAGATGCATACAAGGTGCAGGTTGAGTTGATGGTAGGACATACTACACCACAGTTTCACAATGCACAACAATTTCAAGCAGTTCCACAGTTTCAGCAACCCCCACAGTATAATCAGGCAGCACCGTATCATCAACAAAACATGGATCCATATGAGAACAAAGGAGGATTCAAAAGTAGAGGAAGAGGAGGAATGGGAAGAGGTAGAGGGCCTATTATCTGCCACAATTGTCAACAACAAGGACACTATGCCATAGATTTTCCTCAACCAACGGCAACATGTATGTACTATCACACAACATATCACATGACAGAAGAGTGTCTGAAGTTTATGACGAAGATCCAGGAGAAGAGAAATCTAAACAACTAGATTGTTCAGTGGATTATTGAAAAAATAATGGATCATGGGAGGAACACCAATATAGTGACTAGAGGAGGAGTGAAGATAGGAGAATATACATAGGATTAGAAGAAGGAATCGCATTGCTGGATTCAAAAGAACACTCAACCACAACATTAGTTTGATGCAAAGAAGGAAAAGGAAACTTTCAAGGAAGCAAAGAAGGAGTTTCTGAAGTAGAATGAAGCATCCACATTGAATGCTATGTCGAGGTATGATACTCTTATTTTTGATATGCCTCAGTCTTTGGATCATACTTACAAAGGAGAGAAAATAGAGAAAGTAAGTAACTTAAAGAATTTCCTAGAATCTTGCTTTAAATTACTTAATGATAAGAATTCCATGGATTTGTTTAAAAATATGCTTGAGAAATATAGCATAGAAAAAGGGATAGAAATAGAACCAAAGAAGATCAATCAAGTCCATAGAAATAAAAGAACTAGCAGAGAGTTCAAAATGAATGCAAATATAGGAGACTTTAACATGGGAAATGTTATCCTAGACTTAGGATCAAATGTCAACATTTTTCCAAAGAAGATTGGGGAAGTAATGGGATAACCTACACTAGGGTATCCCAATATCCAATTGAATCTAGAAAACTAGTAGAGAGTGATTACCATAGGTAGATTGAAGAATACAACAATGGATTTAGATGTTGTACGCACCACAACAGATTTTGAAGTAATGGATATGGTGGATGAGTCTATACCATTTCCAACACTATTGGGAATTGATTGGGCCTTTGATAATCATGCCATAATTAATTTAAAGAATAGAAAGATGATATTTGAAGCTTGGAAATTTAGGGTAGTATCACCTTTAGATCCCTCATATTGTAAAAGATATGCCGAACCTATTCCTGACAGTGTTCTAGAGGATGATGTAAACCATTTGTAAGGAACTACAGCACAAGACGAAGATTATATGAATCCAATTACAGATGGAGTACTTAGTTGGAGGAGTATCAATTCCGATATGTTAGGTTCGAATACTAGAGTATAAAATTGGCAGAAAATATTGCATGAAGTCTCTACTAGGAGGTGCGCCAGAGTTACACGCATAGTAAGATGGGTTGGGACAAAAGTAGGACAGTTTCCCATATTTATTGAAGAGGAAAATTTAAAAAAATTCCTCACAGAGTTTGAATCGGAGGTTGTGGATAGTCAGAGATTATTACTTTGGATATAGCATTGAGGGACACACCTGCACAATGGTGGGGTGCACATAAGGAGGTAATTCATGACTGGTATCATTGTAAGAAATTGATGTGCATAAGATTTGGTAGGAATCAACAGGATAGACCCTTAGAGAAGTATGATGGAAGAGGGAAACTGAGACATGATATAAATGATTGTGTCATTAACTAGATATTGGTACCACCAAAAGAATTGATGCATTACTTTATTCATAGATTAGAAGGAATACCAAGTAATTGGTACAAAGAGTAGGAACTGCACAGAGAAACTGTGAGTTGGGGAACAATGCAACAGAACTTTATTAATACTTTTTCATTTGAAAGTGAGAATTCATGGGTGGATACAGCATTACAGAGGATCAAAAAGAAGAATATATTTGAAGAGTATGGAGTAGATAAAGTGACAATAGACATAGATTACATAAAATAAACACTTGAACAATTAGTTTATTGTTATCAGGTCACAGAGGATGAGGAAGTAGAAGACAACCCACATGACATACATATAGTAGAAGGGGAAGGAGAAAGAGGGTTGGAAGGACCCCTGTTACAATCGGAAGAATTTACTACACCAAAAAATATTAAAAAGGTCAATATTGGGACTGAAGAGAAGCCCAAGATAGCCAACATTGGAGATTACTAGGACAGTGAGACAATGGAAAAAATAACTGAATTACTGCGCAAATATAATTATTTATTCCCGGCCACATTTTCATAGATGAAAGGGGTAGAAGGAGAACCTGGAGAAATCAAGATACCCCTCAGACCAGATGCAAGAACAGTTAGAGAGAAACCATACAGATTAAACCTCATCTATAAGAAGAAGGTGAAGGCGAAAATTGATAGAATTCTACAATCAGGAATCATAGAGCCTATGGAAGAATCTGAGTGGATTAGTCCAATGGTGGTCTAGGAAAACAAGACTAGAGGGATTATGATATATGTGGATATGAGGAAATTAAATGATGCATTTATGCATGATCCTTTTCCTACTCCATTTACAGATGAGGTTTTAGAGAATCTGGTAGGACAATAAGTGTACTCTTTCACAAATGGATTTTCAGGTCACCATCAGATAAAATCTTCTCTGGAGGATAGGTACAAAACCACATTTGCAACAGAGTGGGGGTCGTATCAGTACACAGTAATGCCATTTGATTTAAAGAATGCACCAACAATATTTTCCAGAGTAGTAGTAATTGCATTCAAGGATTTTATACATAAATTTTTAGAAGTTTATCTGGATGATTGGACAATATTCAGTTTATTGAAGGACCATGTAGAAATTTTGAGGTTAATGTTAGAGAGATGTAGGCAATGTCATATTTTCTTGAACATTAAGAAATGTATATTTAGTACGTTGTTTGGTATCCCACTTGGACACATTGTATGCAAACAGGGATTGATAGTAGATCTTGCAAAGATTGTTGTTATTGTCAATTTACCAACACCAAAGTCAATGCACCAATTAAGAGAAACATTGGGCCACACAGGGTACTATAGAAAATCCATAAAAGGGATGTGCAAATATTACTGCACCCATGGAGAAGTTACTAAAGAAAGACATCAAGTTTCAGTGGAATGATGAAATCCAAGAGAGCTTGGACATACTGAAAGAGAATATGGTGACATCACCAATTTTGAGCTTTCTAGATTGGACAAAATAATTTCATGTGCATGTGGACGCTTCATCCATTGCACTTGGAGCAGTTTTGGCACAGCTAGGTGAAGGATACATTGATCACACAATATATTTTTCTAGTATAAATTTATATGAGTATGAGAAGAATTATAATACTATAGAAAGGGAAGGTCTGGCTATGGTATATGCCTTACAGAAGTTCATACATTATTTATTAGGTCAAAATTTTAATATGTTTATAGATAATTCCGCTTTGAAATACCTAGTTAACAAGCGAATGTTGGGGGGAAGGATCTGTAGATGGTTTTTATTGTTTCAGGAATATGATTTTGAAATCATAGTAAAACCAAGGAAGTTGAATTCAGGACCAGATCATCTATCAAGAATTACTAATGGAGAGGAGCCAAAGAACTTGGAGGAGAATTTTCCAAATGCCAACTTATTTTCTATTCAGATTGTTGATGATTATTTTGATGACATTGTTGGATTCTTCAGCATAGGAATGGCTCCCAAGTAATTTACTATCGCATATAAAAAATAGTTCATAGTGCGCATTGCAGGCTATTAGCTGATTGCAGGTCATTTATACAAGTTAGGTGCAGATGGAATTCTGAGAAGATGTGTGATGGATCATGAACACTCCATGGTGCTAGCAGAAGCACATGGAGGGTACTATGCAGGAAAGCCTACAGAATAGAAGGTGTTGAACACTGAATTATGGTGGCCTACAGTACATAAGGATGCAAAGGAATAATTTCATACCTTTGATGTCTGTGAGAGCGTGGGAAAACCATCCAAAAGGGATGAATTTCCACTTATGCCCCAAGTAACTTTATAGTTTTTTGATAAATGGGTCATAGATTTCATTGGACCCATTAACCCACCAGCAAGGAGATCAGGACCCATATACATCATCACTACGATAGAATACTTAACCAGGTGGGAAGAAGCATCCCCAGTGAAGGACTTCAGCATAGAAAATGCAATGCAGTTTCTCTTTGAGAACGTGGTGACCAGATTTGGATGTCATAGAATTTTGTTGAGTGATCAGGGAACCCATTTTATTAACAGTACAATCAGAGCTATGACAAAATAATTTGAGATGCATCATTAGAAGAACACACCTTATCATCCCCATGAAAATGGTGCAGTAGAAGCTTTTAACAAGATTCTAGAGAATGCATTGACAAAGATTTTCAATGTGAATAGGGATGATTTGGATTTGAAGGTATCAAAAGTATTATGGGATTATAGGACTACATGCAATAAGATTATAGGAGAGACACCATTTAGACTAGTGTATGGTAAAGAAGTAGTGGTTCCATTGGATTATTTAATACCTAGTCTACTCATTGCAACAATCACCAACATGACAAAAGAAGGTGTTGTGCGGGAAATATTGGATCAGCTGATGGAGTTAGAAGAAGATAGGATTTTAGCGGGATTTCACTAGGAAGTACATAAAGCAAAGGAAAAATCTTGGCATGATAGGCACATAAATAAGAAAATATTTAAGGAATGATATCTATTTCCCCTCTATGACAACAGATATCTAAAACACCCTAGGAAGTTCAAGATGCATTAGATCCTTATCAGGTAGAGGCCATCACAAATGAGGGTGTTATGCAACTGAAAGATCTTGTAGCAAAGAATCTCAGAGGACTGGTGAATGGTAGTCGACTGAAGTTGTATCAAGACAGTCAACCTAGCAAACTGAGGTGAAAATAGAGAGAGAAGGTATGATTTTACATATTGTATATAGTTGATGTTAGAAGAAAAAGACAAAAATCCATAAAAAGAAGAAATATAAAAAAAAAGACAAAAAGATAGAAGAATATTAGAGGCTTTTTGATGCAATAAATTTGTTAGCATTAACAGTGCACCACAGAAAAACCATTGTTGAAGACACTACACGCTAGAAAATAGTTGACAGACACAAAAAGTGAAAATTGTCAATGCAGAACATTTGTCATTTCTTCGTCCCACTATAAAGTCGGAAAAGGAGGGGAAATGTGGTCATTTTGTTTTTTCGCTAATGAGAAGAATGAAGAGTGAAGTCTAAGTGTGAGAGAGTGACAATTTGGGAGAGCATGTTGAAAATTTCATATGAATAGTCTGAATCTTAACAAGATGTCACCACCATGCATTGGAGAGTCCACTAGGGTCAGGACAAACACAAGAAGTAGTGCTCGGGTGACAAAAATAGGGATGCAAGACATGCCCATAGTCATGTATGTGGATGAGATCCATACGTCGAAATATGAGCCACACAACATGCAGGTTGAGGAAGAATGAAACCCATCACAGGAGGCTCGAGCAGCCGGAGGAGGATGCAGAAAGGACAGAATCTGATGCATCTGGGGGAAAAGGGAAACAACAGGGTGAGAAGGCCTTAGATTCAGCACAACAGGGCCTATATCTAGAAGAATAGCATGAAACAGAGAACTAGGGCATACCAGAGGTCGATGTGTAATCCCTACAAGGAAAGAAGAAGGTACGAGTGGAGAGAAGTGCGCAAGGAATTTCATGCACACATGCGGAATTAGAAATAGTCATGCCAGAAATCCCAAAGGGAGTAAAGGAAGAGGATGATATGGTGGGAGGAGTAGGCACCATGAAATACTTTGATCATGACATGGCTAACACAGTGAAATTCCCATATTTGGCACAACATAACTATATGGAGAGTAGAGGAGACAGCCCATCAAGCACACCATTGTTGGATCCTACGTAGTGCATCCTGGGGCTCTACAATATAGGGATCATGAATTTGTTGGATATACCGCACTTTGGGTGCGGTAAACACATCAATAGATGTGTGAAGAAACTCCTAGCAAGTGTGCATGGAGGAATATTTTGGATGGATAGGCCAATGCCTAACAATGTTGACTTGATCATAGCCATCACCGGGATACCCATGGATAGGGAGAAGCCAGAGTAGTACTTAGAGGATAAAACTAAATAAGACTCCATGTCCAATGAAATCAAGGAAAAGTATGGCACGGAGAGAGGAAATAGGGGAATCGGGATCAGCGACATAAATGATCCTGCGATGATATTTTCTACAAGGTTGTTAGGGTGCAAGTTAATGTGCAAGTGTAGAAAGGAGGAAGTACCAACAGAAGTGGTAGCAGCTGCAACGCAGTGTGCGAAGGGGAACTCAATGAGTTCGGCCCCTTATATTCTTAATTATTTCTTTGAGGATTGCAAGGACACACAGGATTGGGGCTCTGAGTTCCACTACTTGTGGTTACTCATCCTCATTTCCCTTGTAGGATGGAAAGAACCAAGATACGATATGTTCCTGTAGAGAATAGGAAAGTGTGGCGCAGCCCGCTACATGTCTCTTGGAAGAACAACAGACCCAACGGAGAAGAAAATAAACAATGATGTATTCACTCTATACTTTTTGGAGATCTAGAACCATTTAGCTAACACATGGAGGATTTCCCCAGATACTATCTAGGAGTTTGGACATATAACAAATTTTCAAGCATCGTTCCATAGCATGTGGGTATAGGTGAAGAGGGACCCAACCAAGGAGTGTCTACAGCTAAGTTACTGTGTAACAATGTAGGACATATAGATGGAGGTCTAGGAGTGTCCTGAGGAATGCAAAGGTCCATTAATACCAAGGATAGTTCCAGGAGGACAGACTCATATGTAGAATAGAACAGTCCCTATGCAGCAAACATGCACAATTAGTGAGATAAAAAAGAATAATGTTTCATAAGCCCAAGTGGGGGGAAGAAACCCCATACAAAATAAAGAAGGACATAGAAGAAATCACAATGTGGTTCTACACGGGATCCACCGCGCACAGAGAAGGCACCAAGAGGAACAACAGAATAGGTGTGCACAGAAGAAGTACAAACAGAGACATAGGATATACCTATGGAGGAGTAATTTGGGCAAGATACAAGCATGGATACACAAATGCTAGAGGAATACGAGACATTAGATTCCCAAAATAATAGGACAGGGGAGCAAGAAAGTGGCTCCAAGAAGAAGGAGAAGGCCCACAAAACACTAGTGCACACATCAGTGACAACAGATGATGTGGAAATAATAGCCACAACAGTCGAAGACTGACTATCTAAGGTGTGGGAGAATGATGATAAACATAGGGCTTCGATTCTAGAGCATGTATAGGAAGTGAAAATTGCATTGGAGAAGTTGAGGATCAGGGAAGAGCAGTCATCAAAAGAAAAACCAACACAAACTAAGGAGGGAGTGCCTATTGGAGAAACAGTGAAAATTATAATGCAGGGGAGTGCCAATTTTATCATCACTCCTGAGATGTTTTTCATCTATGAGGAGGCAGCACAGACACCCTTGAAGGAAATAGAGAAATTGGACTTGGCATTGTCCAATATCTCGATGAAGGCACTCTATAAATTAAAAATAAGTGTCGCACAGGAAATTCATTCCAGTGCAAGGTCTGATGTGACGAACTTACATAGAGAAGAGGAGAAAAATATCACACTGAAGGAAGTATTCATCCAAGAAGGGAAGGTGAAGAAGATAGCACAACAAATATTGGAAGATATGGAGAAACATATTAGCATAGTATTCCAAAACATTCCAAACAACGCAGACTCGGAGGGAGTATCTACTGAAGAAAAGATGAGGAAAATAATGTAGTCCTTGGAGCAATACAAGGACCAGATAAAGGACCTGGAGGAGCATGCAGTACACACTACTCATCTAGAAGTTATAGCACAACAAGAGCAATGCGCAATAACATTTGTAGAAAACATGGCACATGCAATACAAAGAATAACAGAGTTGTTGGAGAAGAGCACCCAATTGTGGACACACATCTTAGAAGATGGGATCTTGCAAGACCTACAAGGAAGGGAGATAAACTACATGCAGTAATGGTAGATATGAAATAGTGACAGAAGACAATGTCACTACTCAATAAAATCAATACTCTGGCAGAAATGAAGAGCCTACAAGTAGAGGAGAAAGAAATCCAGACACAGAAAATTGTGAGACAGGCTTAGTTGGAGCCCCTGCAGGAAAAGGTGGAGCAGTTGGTCGTGGAGATTGACGTAGAGAAACTGCACATAGAATAGATAGGCTTGGAGGGGGGAGAAATATTGAGACCTCTAGTCACTGCGTAGATGGTGGAAGCCATGACGGAGAAGAGAAACCAGGATAAGAAGAAATTCCAACATATAGCAAAGATGTATGGAGCACTGGCAGAAGTAGTAAAACATGCAGGAGTTCATGAGTGACTTAGGTCGAGTCATGATGTCAATATTGGGGGTTGTTGGTGTAGGCCAATTTTGGGGAGAATCAAGGAATTTTTTAAGGAATCAAAGAACCACCGAAAATAGAGGAAAAGCAGCATCGAAAACAGAGGAAAACTCGCACTGAGAAAAGCAGTTACAAAGTGGACAAACTATTGTGGATCATTTGGAAAGTGGAAAAACATCAACTTGGGGAAATGGTTGGATCGAGGGCCAGTCGATATTAAGTCAAGGACAAAGTAGACAGACCTAATCCTCTTAGGGTTAGGGTTTTTGTAAGGGCTTTGTCCCATTTTTGTATGAGTAGAATGTATTAGGATGATGAGAAGGTTAGAGTGTCTGTATTGTTGAGGTTGCAGTACATCCTTGAGTTGAGTGAATGTCTTGTTGAGAGACCTATGTGATCTTTGTATATTGAAGGTAATGGTGGAAGGATTGTACAGTACGCAACACTAGATTTTGCAAGAATATGAATAAAGAGCCAAAGCGACAAATCTTTGTGGACGTAGCCCTAGGGGGAGTGAACCATGATATATCTGTGTTTTGTGTGAATGTATGCAGTGTTTCTGATTGTATTTAATTTAGTAAGTTTATGATGAACATGTTGAATGATAAAGGAAATAACACTGTGCACTAAGAATAAACTAATGAAATCTGCAGAATAGCACTAAGTAAATGCATGTCATAGCTAGTGTTTAGATCTGAAGCTTATGGTATAGTAGATGAATATATACCATAGAATACATGCAACTATAATGGTTAATGAAGATTTTTTGGAATATTAGTGTGTTTTTGGTCTAAACTAAGATCTAATGAGGATTTGAGGGCTAAAAATGAGTAGATCCAATGCCTTTGAGAGAGAAACACATCCCATCCCATGGTTGCAGACATATAAGTCATGTGGCCACCAATTGAAACTATCTCGGGTGAGACCGCATAGTGCACTTTGTGCATTATGTTGCCTTCTGGTATCCAGAAGGGTCAATGGTCGAAGGGGGTCATCCCATAAATAAACCAACACAACCCACAACCACCACCTAGGTATAAGTCCTAGATTTTGAAAACTAAGTTACCTTGATCAAGTGCGACATTTAGATTTTTGGCCTAAGAAATTGGTCATGGACTTGATGCTTTCCAAGATTTGGGTGACTCAAAGAGGCATGCACAGAAAAATGGACCTTAGCCTTCGACCCTTCAGAGGTATCCCCCCATCTTTATGGTATAGGAAAACTTGATTTAGAGGATTTTTGGTTCCCTATTTCGTCAATTTTCTAAGTTTAAAATGTGAAAATGATAATGGGGAGTTGTTTGGATGCCTACCCCTGAAATCCTAACTTACACTACAAAATTATTTTGTGTTCCTCCTATGGAGGTTAAAAATGAGTTGTTTAAGGGTTGATTTTAGGATTTTAAGTGGGTTGTGAGATTAGGGTCACAAACTAATCTCGTTGATTAAAATGGTGTGGAAAATTCCAATGATATATGTATTCTTTCTAATTATCCTAGATCATTTGTGGGCACAGGGAGAAGAGCATACTATGTCTAGAAATATACGATAGAAATTGTAAGTGTGCGGTGAGGTTCTCTTGTGTGCAAAGAATGAAGATGGTGTCAACGAGATTTTCAATAAGTTAATGTGAAAGATTTTAGCATGTGGACATTGCTTGATCCATTACAAATCTTGATTAATCTAACTCACTAAATGTGTTTATACAATCCTTGTATAATTCAAAATCCCTAGATCATTACCACTATGGACATATGGGTCCTTAATTTGATCTTTTAAACTCCCTAGGATGTTTTCTAATCTAAGAAAATTGAAACTTCTCCTAGATTGTAAATCATGTGGACATTGGGTCCTTACAAATTCCTTTAACTCCCTAAGTTGTTTTGATTTATTTAAGAACTTTGAAACTATCCTAACTTTGCAAGYGTGTGGGAATGTATGTGTCCTTTACAAATTTAATATTATGTTTCAATTTGTYAAAAGAAAACTAAGAGGTATTGACCTCTTCTAATTRATGATTTGATGATTTKCTAGAGGGAGTTGRAAATTCTTAATATACCCTTTTYTGATTTCCMAAGATCATAATGAKTGYGAGGGAAAGAGAATAATGGGAGAGCCAAAATARGTTCMTATTCCYGAGCRATTAAGTGGTTGTAAAAACAAAAACAACTACACTAAGAATTCAAATGYTGAATTTGGCCATCCAYGTGGCAACATAAGGGAAATAATTTATGGTTCTTTTTAGTCCTTTTTAGTGCCTAGATTAGCCAATTCMTAATGCAAGAAAGAACTCCAAATGAGATTGTTGTTTCTTTACCAATTACAGTAAATGTAAATATAATTTTTTTTTGGTGAGATCACCTGTGAAACTCTTGCAAAAAACTGGAAAGAAGAATGTATGCACAGGTTGTAGTTCTGGCAGTCACATAGAGTCCGTAGATTGTGCAGACTATGTGACAGGGAAACAGAAAGAACATGCAAATTATGTAGATTTTAGTGATTGTTCCTTTGATACATGCACACACATAATCAAGTTACGAGAAGACAAATTTAAAATGAGTTCTCTCACCTAGGAGATCAATTAGTCAATCTAGAGGTTGGAGTAAGCTAGTTTGGACACTTGCATACACCCAATGATGAAAAGAAACACTATAAAGGCAGAACACATAGAGAATTTAAAGTGGGAGAGCATGTCTTCGTAAAACTGAAAGTTAAGAAGAGTTCACTTAAATTGGGGAGTTGTCCAAAGATGGCAGTAAGATATTATGGACCATTTGAGATCCTTGAAAGCATTGGTCCTGCTACATATATGCATGTAATTCTTGCATCCATGTGCATTCATAAGGGCCATCTTGGGTGAGACTGCACAATGCACTTTGTGTGTTGTATTGCCTTCTAGTATCCAGAAGGGCCGATGGTCAAAGGGTTGTTGGTAATCCTGTGTTTAGAACTTGAAATAAACCAACACAACCCACAACCACCACTTGGGTAGAAATCCTAGTTTTTGGAAATTAAGTTACATCGATCAAGTGCGACATTTAGATTTTTGGCCTAAGGAAATGGTCATGGACTTGATGCTTTCCAAGATTTGGGTGACTCAAAGAGGCATGCACAGAAAAACTAGACCTCGGACTCGGACCCTTCACAGGTATCCCCCCATCCTTATGGTATAGGAACACATGATTTAGAGGATTTTTGGTTCCCTAATTCGTCAATTTTCTAAGTTTCAAATGTGAAAATGATAATGGGGGGTTGTTTGGATGCCTACCTCTGAAATCCTAACTTACACTACAAAATTATTTTGTGTCCCTCTTGTGGAGGTTTAAAATGAGTTGTTTAAGGGTTGATTTTAGGATTTGAAGTGGGCTGTGAGATTAGGGTCACGAACTAATCTCGTTGATTAAAATGGTGTGGAAAAATTCCAATGATATATGTAATATTTCTAATTCTCCTAGATCATTTGTGGGCATAGGGAGAAGAGCATACTATTAATGGAAATATACGATAGAAATTTTAAGTGTGCGGTGAGGTGCTCTTGTGTGCAAAGAGTGAAGATGTTGTCAACAAGATTTTCAATAAGTTAATGTGTAAGATTTTAGCATGTGGACATTGCTTGGTCCATTAAAAATATTGATTAATCTAACTCACTAAACATGTTTATACAATCCTTATGTAATTCAAAATCCCTAGATCACTACCAATGTGGACATATAGGTTCTTACTTTGATCTTTTAAACTCCCTAGGATGTTTTCTAATATAAGAAAATTGAAACCCCTCCTAGATTGTGAATCGTGTGGACATTGGGTCCTTACAAATTCCTTTAAATCCCTAAGTTGTTTTGATTTCTTTAAGAACTTTGAAACTATCCTAACTTTGCAAGTGTGTGAGCATGTATGTGCCCTTTACAAATTTAATATTTGTAAATTCTAAGCTTGTACAATGTCTACTATAAACAGATATTCAGAAAAGAACAGAAAAGATACAATGGAAAATACAAACATTACATAGATATTTTTCCCCTAGAAACCCAAACCAGGAAAACCAACATATATTATATTCATTCATTGTGTTACATTGTTTACAATACAATATACATATAGGATCCAATGGCATCCAAAACCCTAACCCAATGACCTGGATTAGTCCAAAACCCTAATTCCTTAACCGAAAATAGAAAACCATCGGCAAAAACCATGTGTCGAAAAAACCACCTAAATACATGACACATTTCTCGAGGTACGTGTGCCGAAAAAAACCCCTCTGCGTGCCCAGCACATACGCTCAGACACTACTACTCATGCAAAGAATATAACACATACCCAACATTCTCCCACTTGTTGTTTTCTTTGCATACAGGGTTACATAGTCAAAAATCTAGGGCAACAATGCCCATGGATCCTCTACACCAAGAGAACTTCTCAGTGCTCATAGATTTTGTTAATGAGTTTGCAACATTCTTCAAAGTGTCCACCTTCATCAGTGATACTTTATTTTCTTCAATCATGTCTCTCACAAAGTTATATTGAACATCAATGTGCTTTGTCTTTGAATGATAAGCAGGGTTCTTCGCCAGAAAAATTGCACTCTGACTGTCACACTCTATCCTTATAGCTTGTTGTACCAACCCAATACCTGAACACAATCTTTGTGACCATAATGCTTCCTTAATTGCATGAGTGGCTGCCATGTATTTAGATTCTGTAGTTGAAAGTGCCACTACAGCCTGTCTTTTGCTCATCCAACTTATTGCTCCTCCAAACAGGTTAAACACATACGCACTTGTAGATCTCCTACGATCCAAATCTCCAGCCCAGTCTGCATCCACAAAGACATGTATATTGATCACTCTGTCTAATCCCAGTCTTCCTTCGTAGCACAATCCATAGCTAGCAGTGCCACGCAAATACCTGAAAACCCTTTTTACTAATGTCCAATGCTCCTTCCCTGGTTTTGACATATACCTGCTCAAAACTCCCATTGCATGTGCAATGTCCAGTCTAGTATAGACCATTTCATACATCAAAATGCCAACTGCACTCGCATATGGAACATTAGAAATGTCCTCCTCTTCTTCATGTGTCTTGGGACACTGATCCGTAGATAACTTTACACCAACAGGAATAGGAACCTTGACCGATTTACATTCCTGTATATTAAACCTCTGCAATATTGTCTCGGCATATTTTCTCTGATTTAACCAAAGTTTCCTCTTTTTTCGATCTCTTTTAATTTCCATTCCCAAAATGAAATTTGAAGCACCAAGATCCTTCATGTCGAATTTAGAGGACAACTGAGTTTTCACATCCTGGATAATCTCCTTTTTGTTTCCTATCAGCAACATGTCATCCACATACAAGACCAAATAAATCAAATGATCACC
>ML787540.1:609940-621936 GCA_009831015.1 Picea engelmannii | reverse complement strand
TTCTCTGATATCTTATGAGTGAAGGTTCTTTATTGATGCTCATTCAATCTGCATGTGACTGTCATCTCACTAATTGATTGATTAAGTTGATAATCATAAGTTATTTCCTTAGTTATTAAACCCATTGTGCTTGTTTTATATGAGTATAATCTGGTTCAATAGCTATTTTCTCTTCCATTTAATCAAACCTTATCTGACTACATTACTAGAAGGCCTTGTGAGATTTTATATTTCTAGACAGTCTTGAACACACAGTCCAGTCCTTAGATATTCATCTTGATCCAAAAACCACATCAATTATTAAGAAAATATTTCCCAAAAAGAGTTAGTTACCAGGCATCTCCGACTTATAGCCTAGGAGAGTTTCCTAGAGTGATAACACACAATATTCACTTGACTTGAGAAGCTCTGTGCTAAAAAGAGAAGTCTAATCTGAAGGAAAGAGGTAAGATCTTAAAGCTTTGTGATCTGGTAAAGGTAAGATAAGTGGAAATTTTCTCTTCAAAAGTATGAATCTAGGCACGTTTGATAGATTTTGTCCTAGCCTGGAAACTAGGGTATAACTAGAAGAAAGCATATTTGATTTGAATAGATTTGATAGAAATGGTGAAATATACGTTATTCCTATGCATAGAAAGAATTTTTGGACTAACAAGTGGGTGCAGGAACCTAGAATGATTTTTTGCAGATTACAGGTCCATCACTGTGATCCCAGTGCATAGTACAAGAAAGGTTGGGGACCATTTAAGAGAAAGAGAGGATTGACATTGTGTTATAACTACAGAAGATCGGGACATCTTTCTAAGGAATGCCCTGGTACAGGTCCTATTTGTCTTTTTTGTAAAGTTGTTGGTCATGAGGTTTTGTACTGCCCTAGAATGATTGCTAAAGTTGAAAAGATGAACCTAAGACAAGAAAACTATGAAGAAGGTCAAGAAACTAAGGATATGTTAGAGAACCAGAAAGAATCAGAGACTATGTTATTATAGATGAAAGAAACACTGAATAATAAAAAAGACATCAATTTACAAGAGATCTTAAAAGAGAAGCAGTGCATAGAAACAAGAATAGGAGACTTTGACATAGACTTTGTTTTGGACGGGGAAACACATGTGAATATTATGCCAGAAATCACTTGGGAAATTTTGGGAAAGCCTGACATATTTCCTTCATTGGGAAGGATAGGATTGTATATGATAAACCTATGTGGAAGAGTTACTAATGTACTTATGATTACCCATGGAACATCGCCTGAAGAAGAATTTGAAGTCATTAAGTTTGTTAAGAACAATGCCCTTTTTGTACTTTTGTTAGGAAAGAACTGGATTGAGAAAGATCAGATCCGAAGGAAAGCAAAGGAAGAAGCTACAAAATAGAAAATGAAAGAATTAAGGGACTTCATAGCTAATAAAATAAAGCGACTAATATATGAACAAGAGGATAAGTCGAAGCAACTAAGGGCCCGAGACTTAGCTTTCAAAGTTGAAAGACCACAGGAAGGCTTGAAAAACCTGTCCATTCAGGAGAGAAGAGAACCTACCCTAGAAGTAGTAAGAGAAGAAGTATTACACTCGAACCCTTTAAAAGACCCTCAGCAGTGCATAGTTACTACGCTAAGAGAAAATAAGAATGAGAATGGAAAGAGGAATCCAGAGACTCAAATCACAGGAAAAAAAGACAGAAAGCTCAGTAAGAAGAAAGAAAAACTAGAAAAACTGCAGGAAGTTCTAGGGAAGACTTCGCAAAAGGCAGGCTTGCAGAACTTGAACATCGTCGCAATAGCAGAACAACGCAGAATGGAAATTTTCCATGACAAATTTATATGATTGTTGGAGGCGTCCTGGCCATTAGAATGATGCTCCAGAACGGATAGAACCGTAGTTATTTTCGAAAAGACCGCCATTCGACCGTTGAGGCCGCGCTATAATAGATGGAATCATATTGATTGGGGCATTTCTGCCCGTTGGAGGAATCTGTTATGACATTGCTTATTTAACCCGTCAAACACTGCACTAGGACCACTTTTTTCCACTTGTGAATTACCCAAGTTAATTGAGAACCTGTTGTATCGCAATGTACTTTCTAGACCTCACCATCCATCTGATTGCCTCGTCTCTTCACCTACCCAAGTTCTTTGATTATGAGTGTGCATGTTGGGCAACCTTAGCACATAAGAGAAATCTGTAGAAGAGATCTCGATCGACCTTATGACTGAGAAAGTCATGTCTACAGGTATACAAGCATCGTCAACAGGCGGATTGCAAGAATCCCCCTTGAATGGATGTCGATCTGTGCAATCCTAAACCGCGACTGAGAAAATAAGCAAGCACCATGACGATCTGGCGAACGCGAAGAAGATCCCATCAGTCTTTCCTGACTACATCCCATCTTTGGCTGGTGCGGTTAGTCATGACAACATCTTGCATGATTTTGAGTACATTCTCATAACTACGTACCTTTCGAAGGGGATATGTGTAGTTAGATCGCAGTTGGGACTAATCCCAGCTCTCAAGATAAGCGATTTCAACCTCAGCAATAGGAATAATTATGTGATGCTTACACCACATCGCTACCTGACAAAGACGACTGGGAAGAAGCCCAATATAGTCCCCCAACCATAGATCAAGGAGATTGTGAGATCGACGATCTTGAATGTGTTGAAGATTCCCCACTTCGGCAGACGTCAGGATATTAACGCGTGCGTTAAAATCCTCCTGTCATGCTACCATGGAGGTTACCTTTGGTTGGATAGGTGCATCACTGTGGATATGACGTTGATCCACTTGATCACCAGATTGAACATGCAGGGACCAGACCCTCACCAGTTCTACCTAGGAAAGACATCAGATCACTCCTTGTCCCAACACATCGAGGAGGCGTATGGAAATGTGGAGAAAGGGAAGCGAGGCTACAAGGTAGCCTCCATCCAGGATGGTGCAGTGCGCCTATATTTTTAGCTCATAGAGGGAAAGCTCATAAAAAAGAATCATCCTACGCATGTAATAAGATTCGTAGTTGATCTTGCAGGGAAGTGCGTCGAAGGAATGCAGATGAACTAGGTGAGCTACCTGGTCAATGAGTTAGAGAAGGACTGTCGCAAAGCGCAAGACCAAGGCTATGAATTTCACTTCAGCTAGTTATTGATTCTCATTGCATTTGTTGCTTGGGAGATGTCAGAGGGAGCGACATTCCTAGAAGTCGAGACATCAGAGCCATTGGCCACAAGGTTCACCACCTTATGGTATACGAGTGACATGGCGAAGTAGTGGAATCAAATCTGATGTTACATTCTTACTACCTACAGCTCAAGTGTGCCATTGAATCATTCCCCCGAATGACCCCAAACACCTTTCATACATACAGGCCACTAGCGAAGTTCTGCACAGACAAACACTTCATTTACATCACTACACACAGGGACAAAAGCAAGGAGGATCTACAATCCTACTATAAATTTATTGATGAAGACATGGAGGAGATAACCAAGGAATGGCCCACCGAATTCTGTGTACTAGTCGAGCAGACAGACCTCTCCAACCCTAAAATCATCAGAATCCCTTTAGTCACCCAGACTAAGTATCATGGGCCAAGCAACACAAAGAGAAAGACAAAAAAGGAGGAAGTGTAGGATGTAGACAGTGAGGAAAAGAAGAAAACATCAGAGGAAACTATGTCTGACTCACCTACAGGAGGAGGAGGCAAGAAAGTAAACCAAGAGGAGGAAGGGGAAGAAGACAAGAAAGAAGAGGGAGAAGTAACACTGCCAAAGTATCCCCTTACAGAGGCTAAGACATCAAAGAAAAGGAAGGGTTCTCCATAGAATCCCTCAGCGCGGAAGAAATCCTGAGCCACTAAGCCTAAGTCGCAGAATGTGCTCATAGTGGATGATATCTAGCTCATCATCACAGTTGTAGAAGATGCCTCAGAGGATATCCTATAGAGACATGAAGGGAAGTAAGAAACATTGTATGACAAGATTGAGAAAGAACTAAAATACATCCAACAAGCTATCCAGTCGAGCCACCCAGTGTCTACTGCGCCATCTTCAACAAAGAATGTAGAATTGGGGGATGAGCCCACCCAACTACGCATATTAGTAGATGCAATAGAGACTCGACTTCGTCGATTCCAGGAAGAAAAGGAGAAGGCCATAGAGGCCTTGAGGCAAGAAAAGGAGGAGGCCTTAGAGCAACTTCGGGTTGCACAACAAGAGAAAGATGACCTTCGGGCAAATTTCGAAGAGGACAAAGAGAGGATCCAAAAAGAGAATGACCGGCTTCTTGCAAAGAAGACTACGGTCAGAGAGACAGTAACTAGAGAACTTTGCTCTGTGTCGGGCTTGGTAGAGATGGAAGAAGAGACAACTGAGAGCCAAGTGGGGAAGCTCCCTGAGGCTATTCAACATCTCCAAGCATGAGTAGTAGAGCTAGAAATTCAAGCACTGTCGAGCACTCCACAATAAGTGCTATATCAAAGGGAAGAAACTGTCAAGAGAACAGTAGAAAGAATCATGGCATTGGCCTCAGAATGCAAGAAACTAAGTGACTGAAGTGCGCAAACCTATGAGCGCCTTGCAAAAGACCCCAAGCTGAGGAGATTGGAGGCACTGCTCCAGGAAGTGAAGAAGCAAGCGTCGACTATGCAATCACAACTGAAGTTGCTTACAGCTGTGGAGAATATGAAAAGGTCCCAGGAGAAACGCATAGTTCAACGTCAAGTCACTGTCATCTAGAGTCGAGTTATGGAGGTAACACAGAGACTCCAACTAGTGCAAGATGAAGCCTGCACACTTTTTGAAGAGATCGAGGGACAAGGCTCACAGTTGGAACAGGTGGTCACAATAGTAGAACAGTGCCTAGAAGGGCCTGTCACCGAGCAAGTAATCCAGGAGTTCATTGAGCAGGAGGCTCTGGAAAAGCAACAATTCGAGGCAGCTAGAGCTAAGCTCGATGCCTTCGAAGAATTGTTGCCCAGATTAGAGTGACTCGGGATGAGTCATAGGTGAGTGTTAACGTCCTATTTTCCCTTGACTAGGTTTTGATTAAACGTTGGTCGTGTTTGACCATTTTTGGAACTTCGACAGGCTGGTCGAAGACAGAGCTCCCAGGCGAAGCAAAGATCGTGGGATCGTGCCCATTTTTTTGGGCTTTTTGGTCTTTTAGGGTTTATGTAAAGGGTATGGGATGTCGACCCATGGGTGTTACCCATGTTTAGGCCCTTTTGTAACGTATAAATAAGTAGCTAGGCGATGTAAGTAAAAGTCAGTTTTTTGGGTCATGAGCTTAGTACATGACTAGAGTGTGTCAAGACTTGCAGAGATAAGTGCAAGTGATTGTAAGTGGCTCTGTGCAAACCAACTATGTAAGTCTTTGTGCCTGGATCTAATTTTAAGGAAGGTGGATCTAGTGCATTGTGTACAGATCACATGTCCCATGTGAAGTTGGCTTTGTGACTCTGTGCTTGTAAGAAGATTGAAGGAGACTAATAATAAATAAGAAGATTTGGTGGGCGTAGCCCCACACTGGGGTGAACCACCTATATCCTATGTTATTGTGCTTTGTGCAATAGTTTTCATGATGTTTATGTATCTATTTTCTTAGTGCACTGTTCTTGATTTGTGATAGGTAGATTCATTAATGTTTGGTGCTTAATATATGAATAAATGCTAGTGCTATGTTAGGTGTTGTAATCACATATCTGTGTCCCATCTAGGTTGTAGACACTTGAGTCCTGCAACCCCCCCTGTCTCTACCTCGGGTGAGACTTCATCTGCTTCGCAGGTGTTGCCAAAAGGGTCAGTAGTTAGGGTTTTGTTGGTGCGTTGTTGAAGCGTTGAACGTCGGGTCTGCCCCTGTGCCAACATTGGGAATATTTTTCCCCGTGTGTGGGCTAGTGAGTGTTGTAACTACTTGAGAAACCTTTTGTTCCAAGTGCCAAAAATCTACGAGACTTACTATCCATCTTGTTTTTGAATCCCTAGAAGGGAAGTGGGACATCCCGAAGGACTATTCAGCAAAGAAGGGGATACATTTCCTTGGGTGGGACAGGATGTGGGGAATGAGAGGCTGTGAGTTGGGAACTGTTGTTGGAGTGTGTTATTGGGCCTATGTTTTTTTTATGTTGTGGGTCATACCTTAGTTGGCTTAGGATCCTTTTCCCTCGTGGAGTCATAGCTCCATACCAAGGGTGACTTGTTGTTGAGAGTGTATGGACAATAGAGTTTATGGTTGGGAGGAGAGCTTGAGGTATGCATGTAATTGGTGAATTATATCAAAAGATAAGTGTTCTTTTATGTGCGTTCACATGATTTTATCATGTGTATGTTTGTGATAAATCTGTTTGTTGAAATGGTACATAATTATGCATGGTTGTGCATTTTATTGTTAGTTTTCGCATAATTGTTGCATGTGAAGGGCATGGTAGTTAATAGATGTTACATGTTAGTCAATTTTATAAGTAATGGTAACAGGATACCCGTGTGAAGCTTGATTCTCTACACACCTTGTGAATCAGTAGTCGTGCGTGGAATAAGGCTAGTTGCACGCACTGGGAAATCAATTGATGCGTGAGGCACAAGGTCAGATGTGCATGCAATTGTCTCTATGAATTATTATGCAATTAAAATTGGTATCAAAAGAAAAAAATTTGTGAAGCGTGGCTCAGTTTGGGGTTGGGTATGTTATCATGTGATATCAAAGAAAAAATTTTGGGTTGTCGGTAATAGGGGATGTTATATAAATACTTGTCTTCTGGTGATTTATTTGCTTTGAACAAATACAAGTGAATGTTAGGTTGTCCTGAGGCATTGTAAGGATTTTGTTTCCCATATAGGATTTTCTTTTGTAAACAAAAATGTTCTACAGTTATGGTGTTTCTCTTTTATATTTTTTTTAAAGATGATGAGCAAGTTTATGTATGTGAATGAATAGCTAAGAATTATCTGTTAATTCTTGCGTATGTGTATGTTTTATTAATCTTTGTTTCTTTCCTAAAACTATCTGAATGAAATTTAATGTAGGGAACTATCTATATCTATACTAATTTTTTGGATTTGAACAAATCGTATCTGAAAGAAATTTATCCTATGCCATTAATCAAATGATGATAAATGTTTGGAGTGTTAATACAAGCCCGAGATATTATATCCAGGGTAGACTAGTTCAAGCTTATGAACTCGAACCATTACTCAAAGTTTTTATCCAAGCATACATAGTAGTACAATCAGAGTCATGATTTCTTAGACTAATTTATAATTATTGTCATTGTCTTCATCTTGAAAGAACTTGTAGAAATAGCAAGGATATTATAATCTTATAATTAGCATCTATGTTGATGAAATGGATAGGCTATAAGACTACCATTTATGGATTAAATGTGAAATCTCTTCATTCAAAATGGAGTTCCCAATGCTTGAAAGCGACTTTGGGAGGCCAAAGTACTCTTCATAAATGGGATGAAAGATGAAATTTCTCTAGCACATCAACATAGAGCCACCTAAGTTAGACTTTAATCTTTAAATGTGTCGAAGGGGTCATGCTCACTTGTGTAAACAAACTTGTACAACTTTCAAAGGAAATGGTGTACAAGTTGTGCAAGTATCGATAGTGCAAATAGGTCGTGCAAGTGCATGAAAACCCACTTTCTAAAGTTTTTTCTCTTGCACTTTGAAGTGATCTAAAGTATCCATTAGGTAGCCTTATTATGCTATATTCTTGTCAACTAGTGATATTTTTTAACAATAGTTTGAATGTCTCTTGTGATCGAAATTGATGTGATAAAACCTTTTGCTAAGTTATGTTAATAAAAGAGTGTTTGTGAAATATTCCACTACTAATGTAGGGATTCATGCATTACAGAGTTGTCTTTTTGGGATGTTGTGAGGCATCAATTTTAGGCCATTACAAGAAATGCACTGATCATGACCATGAATTTAAATGTTTTGTGGTGTATTTGTTGTAAATATATGTATTTTATTTTTTAAGCATGTGATAGGGTCTATTTGATCATTTAAAACAACTCTTTATAGGTCTATTTAATCATTTAAAACAACCTTTAAATAATTTGTCAATAAAATCATCATCATATTATTTGATGGTAAGAATAAGTCAATAATTTCTATCTACCAAGCTTAAGAGATTTTATGGGCAACTTTGATCCCCTCATGGAAATAAAAACTTTAATTAAACTAATACTATAAGGTATAGTCTAATATAATAGGGTATCTTGTTTTTTTTCAATATTGTTATTAAAAACTCAAACATGTCATAACACTCTTTCTCACAAGAACATAGGATAAACCCAATTAACCAACACATTGATGTTTTATTTAATAATAAAAAACAATTACAAAAAATTTCTTGCCATGACATTACATTGATTTGTCCTTACATATTATAATACCTTAAGATCTAGATAAAGGTGACTAATTTACAAAGTTATTGTTTGATGACTAATTTACAACACTTATTGTCTTTATGGTAAACTCCATTGCAACATGAGCCAGAACTACCTAACCCTTCCCATGCCCATTCAATATGCTCTCCCATAGTGGCAATGACAAGGCTCACCATAACACAGGGTGCCAATTTCATGAAAGGTGGGAACAAAGGTAAAGGTACGAGTTCTTGAGAGGTGGGAACAAAGGTAAAGGTACGAGTTCTTGACAGGGGAGAACAAAGGTACAACGAGCCTCCTCCTCGAGCATGTAATGCCAAGTTTCCCACTATGTCTCACCATTTGTTCACTAATTGGGTCCTAGGGTCCTAGCCCCTTAGGACCTTCATGAGCCTTAGAATGTCCTCGTGTGCAATGACCGTCATGCAAACGTTGTTTAATGTTTATGCAGAGGGCAATGCCTTGTATTTTGTACTCATGTAAATATGCAGCCAAACCAGCCTCTCGTGTTTAGAAATAAACTAAATATATGTGAATTGGTGGAATGGAATCGTTACACTTAGTAACTCGTAACCTTCACACCCTTTTAAGGTGGTAAAAGAGATTTTTAACCTCCACATAATATCGCTTAAAAAAATCAAAATATAGAACATTTAGATTACTACTATTTATAAGTTTTGGAATATGACTTTTTCAATCAATTATGAGTCAATTTATGAGTCAATTTTCCACAATGAAACTTTTAAACCCTCAAATATGCGGTTTCCAAGAGAGGAAACAATGATTAGCATGTGCTACAATGTGACATTACTAATTGTTATTAGGCATGTTTGATTGCTATTTTTAATTTAATCAGTGCCATAATAGAATGAAAAGTGTTGAAATAGGTAAAGATCTTTAGGTCTGGATCCTCACCACTTTTTCAAAGCAATTTATTAATCATCATAAATGGCGTTAGGACTTCGTAAGATACTGACGGTGATTTGCAGTTATAAAGTAATCCATGCCCACCCGGGCTCTTTAAAATCTCCCCGAGTGAACAGAAAGAGAGACAACAGACAAGTGCAGTTCTAAGTGAAAGCTGTCTGAGATATTTGAACTCAGCATTTATTTTTTATTGTGTTTTCCCACTAAGATTGTGGAATCCTATCTTTTGAGGAAAATAATAAAATATCATTTGAGATAGATCACTGGGTTGCACTTACAAACGGTTGTACAAGGAGTTGAATTGCAAATTTGACAGACTAACACGAGGAGGAGTGGAACTATCAGCTTAACACTAATTAACGTTCAATTTCCTATTGTATTAGTCTCATAGGATAGGTGAGACATGCGGACACTCTTCTTACAGAGAGGTCATGAGTTCAAAACTTGTGTTTTTAGGGTTAAAATTTAGTATCTTTACCATCCATGAACATGAAGAAGTATTAGTGAGTTTCCCATACCTATTTTACATGAACATGAAGAAGTATTAGTGAGTTTCCCGTACCTATTTTACAGTGAAAAAAAAAATAAAAAAATTCCTGACTTACTATCTTATTACCTACAATAATTATTTATAATTTATTATTGTACCTTCCACAACAACAAAACTGAACACTTACTAACACTCCAAGCAAATCGGCCAATCAAACTACCTACAGTAATTATTTACAACTTAAAATTATTGATTGTCTCTTTCGCAACAACGAGATTCATGCAAATCTGAATAAATCAAATGCCAAAATAAAAGTAAACAGCCACCACGTATGTAGAATGCATGTGTAGTCACATGCGTTTGAAGTCGTAGATAAATACAGTAGGTCTCGTACACATGCAAATCCCTAAGTCTGCCGGACATTTGTTGAGAAGAATATGCTAAAACTCCGAATGCAAGGGCAAGTGGCATGTAAAACAGATGGGAGAAAATACGGTCCGATTGTTACTGCTAGTCCATTTCCGTAATCTTCCAGCCCACTAACAGCTAGCTGCCAGTCCTCCCTCGATCCGTCCAGTCCAGTCCACTCCATGCTTTTGGAGCTTCGCTATATTTGGGGCTGTTGTTATTTAGTTGACTCAAAGCCGCGCCCCCAACTTCCCTTGCTAAATCCTTTGTATTATTGCACGTCCGTAGAAGATAGCATAAATACTTGATATCCACGAAGCTTTTGAGAGTCTTAGACTTGGGCATCTGGGGCATCTTGGGCTTGTGGTGGGTTGATGGTTTTTGCATCTCCGAGTCTTCTGGTGATGGAATTCTGTGAATAATCGGTCTGGTCTGGCCTAGTCTGGTCTGTTTTACTTGTTCCGTGTTGTGGGGTGTTTAGGGTTTTGAAATTTTCCAATGCTCGCGATACGCACCCTGTCGAATTCGTCCAATTCGTCCACACCCCGTCTCGCCATTTAAGAGCTCTCCCTAGGAAAGTGCAACCCCTGTAGGATTCGATCGCGCGTGGATCGGAAATGAACGGCAGGAGCAAAATTAACAGAATCCGGCAGATTGTCCAGCTGAAGCAGATAACGAAGCGATGGCATGCCCTCGCCCAGAACCGGAAGGTCTCAGCATTAGTTCCCGCTTTCTATGATTCCGACGAGGAGTGCTGCAGGACCCCGGTGTCCCCGCCTCCGGATGTGCCGGAGGGTTACCTGGCAGTCTACGTGGGGAGAGAACGGAGGCGGTTTATCATTCCGACGGACTATTTAAGCCGCCCCGTGTTTCGAACCCTGCTCGACCGAGCCGAGGAGGAGTTTGGCTTCGATCACAAAGGTGGGCTCACCATACCCTGCGAGACAGAGGTATTCGAGCATTTATTGAGAGCCCTGGCAAGAAACGAGAGCGTCGAGCACCTTAACTTGTACTGCAAGGAACGAGAAAGCCCAACGGATTCAGTTCATGTTCATTCAAATCTTCTGCACGAGTCCATCCGCTGAGAAAATCGCCTCTGAATTCAGTCAGTAGACCTTAAATAAAGCGAAGCTCTTGTCCGTCCATGAAGCCAAAAAATCTCTGACTGAACAAAAACGGTCCATAACGAATTGTAGGCTGACTGAGATGTATATGACCAGGAAGCTTTCTCTCTCTGTCTCTTTCTGAAAATGCATTTGTTTTCTGTTTAATCCTCAAATCTTGATTCCAGTGATGTAAAGCACTATTTTTGGTAACGGTTGCCGGAAGGTTTCTGGTTATGTTTGTCACATGACTCTACTGCTAAATCGAGGTCGTTTCGTTTCGTTTCACGAGCTTCTCTCAGATGTCAGTGGATTGTATGTTTTTTTTATTATTCGTGCTGACCGTTAATGAATATTCAGGCATTAATAATAATAAAATTTTCTATGGAGCAAACTGAGAATAGCATCATTCTCTGTGCATGTGCGAGAAAGCAGAAGATTCTCAAAGTGAGCCCACACAAAGTCCTCCTGCCTGCCATTTTTTGTAGTGGCATGGATATATATCGTGTGTAAATTGAATTCCTGCCTGCCATTTTTTGTAGTTGCATAGATATATATCCTGTGTAAATTGAATTCAGACGCTTTACGCCCTTTTCACATCGCCACTCAATAGATTTTCAATCATAGAGAAAAAGATTAAATGAGCGGAAGAAAATGCTTTTTAAGATTCCATT
>ML787540.1:578744-609313 GCA_009831015.1 Picea engelmannii | reverse complement strand
AAGGTGAATTATTAATTCTTTAAAAAATGAAGATTCACCATATGACCGTAAAGGAATAATGGAGTGAATTATTAATGCTTTAAAAAACGAGGATTCACCATATGACCGTAAAGAGTAATTTTCTCGATCTTTCCTCCAACTTTTGAGGATAGAGGTTTTAAAAAACGAGGATTCACCATATGACCGTAAAGGTGTAATTTTCTCGATCTTTCCTCTAACTTTTGACCATAGAGGTTTTTTAATTGAGCAACTTTCACTTTTTTATTTGTCTGGTGGGAGCTATAATTAACACCTTGATATGAGGTGAGCCCACTTAACATCACATTAAAATGCAATAAGTCCATTGAACACGCACAGTTGTCATCATCACATTTTTTACAAGCAAAGCCACGTGGAATAGTCCACATTGTTTCACGTGCGCAAAAAATCGTCCTTCGTATGAGCCTCTTTCAGCCAACCGGTGCACTTTATCATTACTCTCACATGGCAAACACTCATCCGTTGTGCCGGCCCTCTACCAACTAGGTTAACCTTTGCACTCATCCTTTGTATCGGCCTCCTTTAACAAGGTTAACTTTTGTACCTTACTCTTAAGGTGCAAAACTTGGACCTATTCATCTAAATTTAAAAAAAAATACAAAATGTTAAGGTGCAAAACAATTGCATTCATCTTTTGTATCGGCCTCCTCCATGGGATGATTACTTTCAACCTTACATCCTCTAATCAAGTCGATATGTGAACCCTAACATTAAGGTGTACAATTGTTATCATATGGTAGGTTATTTTTAGAGGTAGTTTAAATGTTTTAGTTTTTTACTTTTTTATAGCTAATTTTTTTTGGGAGTTTTTTTCAAAATTTTATTAGAAATTTAAAAAGATTGATGGAATTGTAATTTGAGTGGTTTAGATTAGATATTTAGTGTTCTTCATGGTTTTTAGGGTGTTGAATCAATTTATACATTTAAAAATGTGATTTAAGCAATGTCAATTTGTGATTTCGTCAATAATTGTTTTGTTCGGTGATAGTGGTCCGCAAAAATAGAAAACGTAGAACATTTAGACTATGTTGTTAGTTTTAGTGTTTCATTTTTTCTTAGTTATGGAGATCTAGTGTATGGCTTTATGCATGTTAAAAAACACTCATTTATTGTGTCAAGGTTTTCTAACTGGATCAATCTTTGCATTCCAACATCAAGGTACACAACCTCTATCATAAGGTAGCTTCTCATTATCATTGATGAATGAGGTCGAGGCACGCTTCTGAAACCTCTACAACGTTAGGCACGTAGAATAATAGCTACATGCACCCAAGTTGCATCCTATGTCTGCACATTTTGACAACTTGCTCATGCATATACATGCCTAAGTTGAATCTTGTGCACAAACATTTCGACAACTTGCTCACACACATGCGCACCATGTTGTAGCTTCTGAGCACACACTCTGACAACTTGTTATTTTCATCTCAATAAGATGTATATATATGCCCCAACATTGCATACATGCTACTGAAATCATTACAAAAGACCAATTAACACTTTGACAATAACAGAAGGCACACCACGAAGATAAATAATCACTAAGAGTGACAAACTAAAACGTATTCCTATGTATGATGGAGCAAGTTAGCATAGCAATCATTCTCTTCTCTCTTACATCTTCTTCCATAGAGCATTCAATCATCCTCTTCTCTCTCTTACATCCTCTTCTATAAAGCATTCACTGTTTGTTCTAATATGTTATGTGTATTCATTATTTGCCCATAAATTAATTAGTGTACCTATGTAAGTTGTCATTCAATTTATAAAACATCATCTTTAAATTGTTCTCCAATTTACATCCCAAATTCAGACCAAACATTAATAATGCCTTTAACCATATGATAGTAATCCCCTTGTGTATAGAGGATGTTATCACATAAGTACAAGGAGTATTTGTACCTAAAAAACAATTTGTAATCCAACCCAATTTTTAATTTGGTGAAGGTTTAGTTAATAATTAAAAAACCATCTTTGTTACAACATATCATTAATTACCACTTTTACTTTTATTTGATAATTGTTAATTTTTACATTTATCTCATAATCATTAATTGCCGCTTTTATCTTATAGGTATTAATTATTTTATTATAAATTACAATAAAAATCAAGAATGTTAATGCAAATTGCCCCGTAACCATTTTAATGTGATTATTACTTAATAAAATGTTCACTTTTATATGAATCATGTTTGTGTTGTTTATTGTGTCTTTAGGATCTTGCAATTATGTATATAAATATCCTTAATGCATTTTCAACTTAATTTATGTTAGTTAACCATCTTGGGAGGGGGGAATTAATGGAGAAATTATAAACTTAAATAATGATGACTAACTAAAAAAAAACCTATATAGGAAGTGTAGAAAAAGTATGAAGAACAATCAATCCTTACAACACCAACTAAGGTCTCTAATCATCGATTAAGGGGATTGTAACACCAACTAAGGTCTCTAACCATCCATTAAGGGGATTGTGATGTGGTTATGGACTCGAATGTTTCCCCTTTCTTTACAATTAATTAGTTACGGTTCAAAACTTTTTGAACAAGATGAAGAGGCATTATGAAATAGACAATTCAGATTGAGAAAAAAAAAGTAATGTGTCCATCTAACATAAAAGATGTAATGTGCCCATCTAACATAAAAGTAATGTGTTCAAAACTTTATATTTAGTTTTCTGTGAATATGAGTAAAAAGTAAATCTTCAAAGGATATGACAGTGTAATGGAGTTTTTGTCCCAATTGTATCAAGTTCAAATGTTGAAGATGTATCACAGTTTTCATCCACGCAATGCACAATTTGGAATCTCCATAGATATGACAATTACACATTCCTTTGAAGGCTACCAGCTTTAGTAGTGCCAAGAGAGTTGAGAACTCTACAATATTATTTGGAGTTGTTTCAATATTTGATTTCCCATGAATGTAGTGTGTCGACAAGAGGTACAATGAGAAGCACCAGCTTTAGTAGTGCCAAGAGAGTTGAGAACTCTACAATATTATTTGGAGTTGTTTCAATATTTGATTTCCCATGAATGTAGTGTGTCGACAAGAGGTACAATGAGAAGCCTATTCCACACTTCTTTTTGGGACCTTGATAGGCATCATCAAAGAATCGCCAAGGCATGGAAGTATCAATTCTTAGTAGAGTAATCAATCTTGGGTGCTTAACATAAGGGGAGGATTTGAAGAATTAAGCAAGAGAAATAACCTATTGAAAAACTTTGAAGGGCGGTCGAAATTTATTTTCAAAGAGTTGTTCATTGTGTGCCAACCACAGAGCCCACAATACTAAACGAGGCAGAGATTTCCAATTAAAGAAATTGGGATTCGTAAAGAATCCTTTAAAGCTATTTGATATGCTATATTTTAGCCAAAGACATGTAATACCCGCATGAGTCTCTAAATCAAACCAAACCAATTTTGCAAAGGCACAGTGAAGGAATAGATGTATGATTGATTCTTCCACCTGAAAATAGAGAGGACAAATACCCCGTCCATGATGACCAATTCTTTGTAATCGATCCCAAGTTAAAACCCGACCTTTGAGCACCAACTAGAAGAAGAGGGTATTCTTTAGGGGGGCTTTAAGTTTTCATATCAATTTTCACTACCATATAGTGTTTTCTTCTTCATAGTTCCTCATTGAGGAATATCTGAGCTTGGCCGAGTATGAGCCTCCACAATGTGGATATGTCCATGCGATTTCATCTAGATTCTCCATAAGATGTATATGTGCTTGGTGAAGAGCGGAGATATAATTCTAACATTCATGTTCCCATTGCACATCGAGTTCCAAGTCAGCTAAGGAGCACCAAGATTGATTCCAGATTGTGGTCACCTCCCAATTTTTCAACTAATTCAAAGCACATAGTCCTTTTGTTCTAAGAGTCTCCAGCCATCACACCCTCTGAGCACATAAGAGTTTATCCTAACTTGGGAACCATTACCTACTCTCTAGGATAGATAATTGCCAAGGATTGGAAATGCTTGTGTCAATTCCCTCCCGTGTGAAGATGTAATCGGGTTGTGTTTTTTTCCGAGTCAAATTTATTCCACAGTAGAAACAGGGGATATGTATTTTGCAATGAGTATGTTTTTCCAAAGACTCTCTTGTGAAAGGAGAACCCTTAGGGATTTGGCCGCAAGACCCTGTCCAAATTTTACTCCATCCTTAATACCCCACCCACCACTTTCATTGGGAAGAGTAAGGCATTTCCAGCTTACCGGGTGGAGTCCTTTGTATTCTAAACTATTCTTCCAGATATAATTAAAGCATAATTTTTAGATTCAGATAATAATTCCTTTCGGGATCTGTGTCATTAGGTGCCAAAAAAAAGGAATCACCTCTAGCACTGTTTTGATGAGGACAATTCGACCTCCCCTGGACATCCAATGGTTGCACCATAGATTCACTTTTTAGTCCACCTTTTCCACTAACCATGACCAATCATTAATGCCATAATTATTGGGCTTTATGGCATAACCCAAATACAATGTTCCCTCATCAACCTCTTTGAGAGCAAAAGGAAAATTATCTTTGAACATGGTGATGAAATATTCACAAACAAAAGGAAGATAAACGAAAAATTTTATGTCATTTATGACCATCCCTGTTGATGTGCTAAAGTTGTTAGGAATATCCTTTTAAGGACTAGAATTCTGAAAGAGCACAACGACATAAAATTAATACATCATCAAAAAAAAGTAAATGAGTGAGAATTGTTTGAGAGTCGAAAGAGATTCCATGGAAGAAAAGAGTTCGTCGAGATTCTATCAAGGCTCTTCTAAGACCTTCCTTCACCAAGCTAAAAATATAGGGTGATAAGGGGAAGCATTGTCTCATCCCTCTACCAAAATTGAATAAGGTGGTGCTAGATCCATTTATTAAAAGAGCAAAAGTATTAGTCACCCCCGCCATTATCCACTTAACATAATGAAGGTCTAGGTCAATCTGCAGTAACAATGATATGAGAAATAACCAAGAAACTTTGTTAAATGCTTTTGAAAGTTCAATCTTGAAGACCAAAACATCTTTCTTTTTTATTTTAATGGAGTGAAGCCCTTCCCTTGCTATGCCAATTGCCTTATATATTAAGCAGCCTTTGAGGAAGCCACACTTCTTAGGGGAAAAGTAGTTGGATAGGAGGGGATTCAAATGCAAGGAAATGTGTTTAGAATGGATTTTATAAATTCTATTACAAAGAGCGATGGGATGGAAGTATTCAAAGGAGACAACAAGATCAAATTTAGGAATCAAGGAAAGGAACGTAGTGTTAAAAGCTAGTTTAAATTTACCCCTATTATTGATATCTTCTAAAACAAGAACTAGATCATTTCTCACTAGCTCAAAGAAGTCCCGAAAGAAGTCTATAGTCCAGCCATCTGGCCTAGGACTATAGTTTTTTTTTAATGTTGTTATAACCCTAATTTGCACCAGACATGCATACCTGGCATCAAGCCATCTCACTTGCCACTTTTTCCAAGCCACCATTGAACAACTCTTCTAAAAACCATCCTTTTGAAGATGTGCATGCCCTACACCACTGTTGCCCGTGTGTATACACTAGTTGACCCATTATAGACCACGTATACTGACAAAAGCACAAAAAATAGAAAGTTGCAGATGGAATACAAATTTCTAGGTAATTGCCTAAATCATTTGGCCACCCATAGCCGGTCACTCAACTGGATAACAACCCTCTTTTAGCATATAAAAGAAGAGGTAGGTGTCCCTTTTCAAGAGAGAAAAATAAGAGCAAAGAAGCTCTGCCCTTTTTTGTATTCCCCTTGTCCTAATCTTTTGCAACCATTTTTTGAGAACTGAAGAGGAGAAGCATATGTGGAAGCAGTTGGTGCACAATTGAAGAGGAGTCTAGGAACAGATTCAAGGAGCAATAGTCGATCTCACCATTGTAAGTGAATTTTGTGAGGTTAATAAAAGTAATTACTTTTCTCGTCCCGCCATACGAGGTGTTCAATATTTAGATTTGATTTATATTTTATTAGAACATATAACCCACTAATTCATATATAAGATGCATGTTCATAGTTCTTTGTTTGTTTGTTTGTGAATGCAGGTTGGCTTTGGCAGGAGACTTGCAGTCTACGAGAAACCAAACGCAAAAGGATCGACACCAAATGTGGAGTTCAAGGTAGAGTTACTGGATCATTTTATCCTTGTGCTTTATGCATGAATGTAGGGTCTATGTTGGGATAATAGTAAAAGGTAGGAGACTTTAGACGATTAATTCTGCATGCATTACAAAACCCTTAGTGCTAGTTCGTAGGGGGGGTTTCCCACCCACATAAGAATTGGCAACCATACTGGGGAAGATCTCTAGGGTTTTTTGGGGATACTTTTTGGGTGTTTTAAATTGGTTTGATTACCTTTTTCTAAGTTTCAGCAAGAGTCTGAGTTTGTAGGGATTCTGGTCTTCCATACCAATACTCCCTACTTTGATTGCTTGATTGTTGTGTTCTTTTTCGGGAAGTTATAGAGGTATATGTGGCATGTATAAGGCCTGCACGCGTATATACACACTCTACCTTTAGACAATCCACGTACATATGTTGGCTGCTGAAGTGTCAGTAGCGTGCCTGAGTTCAGAAAATCTTTAAAAATAAAAAATAAAAAAGGAGAGGTAGTCATCCTCTTCCCTGTCAGAAGTGATCCTTCTCAGGGGTTTTCTTGATCTAGTCTTGGTCTCTATTGTTGCAGTCTGTAGCCTAGGTATAACCTCAGATTATCTTTGCTTTATCGAAATTCTCCTTGCATTTTCTTTATCAAAGTAAGTTTCTGTGTCTTTAAGGGATTCTGGTTTTCAATACCAGTACTCCCTGCCTAATTTGTTGGACTGTTAATTTTCATTCTTGAGAAGTTACAGAGGTGTAGACGGCCTATAGTGATCCTGAAGGCGAACATATGCGTCCTACCTTTGGACATCCCACGTACATACGTTGGCTGTTGAAGTGTCAGTAGCGTGCCTGTGTTGAGGATTTTTTTTTTATAAGGGGAAGTCATCCTCTTCCATGTCAGAAGTTATACTTCCCAGGGGTTTTCTGGATCCATTCCTGGTCTCTGTTATAACAGTCTGTAGCTTAGGTTTGACTTCAGTTTAGCTTTTATTTTTTCAAAGATTTCTTGTGTTTTCTTTATAGGGTTTGAGACAAGTCTGCGAGTCTTTTCCAATTAGCCTTTTTGGGTTTGGTCAGTGACTCTCTGCGATCCGCAGGAGGGCCAGAAGTCATTTCTTGGTTTTGTATTGTCTTTATTTTCCCCCTTTTTCTTTAAAAAAGAAGAAAATATTACATTTTAAAATTTCTTGTTTTGGAAGCATAATAAAAAAATATATAGATTTCACTTTATTTGTTTGGTTAAGTAGTTGGTTGTTTGCAATAATAATCAGGAAAAAGAATGATTCTGTAAGTTCTTGGCTGATTGTATTGGACAATAAGTAGCTCGTAGTCGATCGAAAGCTTGTTTTGAGTTTTATGTTAAAAGATCTTAAAAAAAAAAAAAGTAGTTTGAAAAGTTGGTTAATGAGTTTAAATGTGCAAATTTGAATTTATCAAGAAGAAGTAATTTTGTTTACAGTTTTTTGTTTGTTTTCTTCTTTGTCTCCCAAATACATCACTAGTTTCATTTCCGCTTCCTTTGACTTAAGACAAGCCACAAAAATTAACAATTAATTAAAATCAACTAGACTTTATGTTTGTAGGGTCCATCAACTAGTCTAGGCTAGAGCCTTGATTTAGGATTGGAGAGGAAATTCTTCAAGGCTACAAAAACAAACATAAGAGTCTGTGCTAGGGAGTGCTAAAAATTCCAGTATCATGAAAGTTATCTGGGACACCCCTCTAACACAGGGGATAAACAGGAGGTCGCGTGCGGAAAGGTAGCGGAGATAACCCCTCCAAAGTTTGACCAAGCGTAGTGGGGAACGCATATAAAGGGCTTATCTTTGGATTATGTTGATCTCATTTTCCACAGAGCTTCGTGGGTCTCAAATCCATTCGAGGTCCTCAGTTGTCTTCTAGAACAATTTATTTTGATACCCTTGATAGGTTTCGGGCTTGATACCCTGCTCATTGCGGTCCACCCGACTGTCAACTATACTTGCCTGGTGACTGTTCGTGCGTTGGCAACCTAGTTGCCTTTATTTTAGAGACTTACGCAGGTGACTGTGAGGGTATACAGTGGTACCTAGGATAGACATCGGTCCACTCTTTGCAGATTATACCCGGAGGGTGCTTCCGTATTCGAGTTGCACTTGCATCGATAAGTTTCTTTAGTGTTGGTTGTTGTAACTATTCTTCCAACTAGCTAGTGACTGCTTGTCTTATCTCATAGGGAATTTTTCTAGTGTGTGATGGTTCTTGAATGATTATAGAAATCCCTAGTGTGTCATTGATATTCTCACATAGTGGAGGATCAGGATCTTCGTCATTCACGAAGGCTTCTTGGCCTGCCACCGGTTAATTTGGATCCACCCCCACCAACAAGGGTCTTTTGAGGTGACCGGGTCACAAGAAACTGTTCCCAACCCATCTCCGAGAGAAGAACATTCGATTCCAGAGGAACCAACCATATCAAACCTTGGAGCGCAAGCTCTTGGTTCATATGAACCTCCGATCACTGATCTATCGATGCCCATCATCGTACATGTTTATTCTTACGAGTGTCAAATAGTGTCACAAGTAGAAATGGAAACAAATGTCACGACTTCTTCAAGGAATTCTCATATTCCCTCTATGACTGTCACCATAGGGGGTGTTCCACCTCCTAACCAACCATCGCCAGTCTGGACCACCTCTAACTCGGGCAATGGTCTAATTCTATCTATCGCGACGATCACTTCTCCTTTTTCCCAGAGTGCGACAGACCCTCCCTTCTCATACGGGATGCCTAGATTCAATATGATACCTACTCCACTCTACAGACTTTAGGTCTGGGGGCAGGGATCTCTAACGCTCCTCTATAAGGATCCATGGGGGGCACTTCCACTTCCTATAACAATTTCCCTCATGGATGGGGTCATATACCTCCTTCGTCCCCTTCGCTCGACGGTGCTCACCAGCATTCCGTCGGGCCGAACGTAAACTTTAGCTTGTTTGGAGCAGGTAGTCAAGGACTTCCTTCGTATAGCATGTCGGTAGGTTCGACGTCGTTCTCTTTGTTCAACACGTTTGGTAACAATGCTTTCTCATCAGTTGTTGTCTCGTCCGGGAGCAACCCCGGTTATGGACAACAAAATCCTATGCGGGGTATTATTCCTACACAGGGGGAAAACCAGGAATTCCTTCCTCACAAGGACTTTGGAATCCATGGCAGGGATCAGTTCCTTTGTCAGGGATGCCGACCGGGGGCAACCCCTTCCATAGCCAATGGAACCCCATGCAAGGCTCAGGACCTATGCCCGTCATATCAACATGGGGCAACCCTTCCCAAAATCCTTGGAATGCAACGCAATCCCAACCTTCTACGCCCTATTACAAAAGTCAGCCGATGATGTATCAACAAGCACAGAATCCATATGTTGGTCATGGCCTTGGTTTTTACTAGAACCTTGTCCAACAACATAACTTTTCCTGGCAACCTGGTGGAATTCAAACTCCAGGCCCCTTTTCCATGTTTATAATCAACAACCCAAACTACCGTTTCTGGCAACTTTGCATTTGCCAGACTTGACAAGGTTATTGAATGACCCTATCTGTCACGATCCATGTTGGCCTTTTATGCCGACCAAGTTTCCTTCGGACATTCCAAATTTCGAAGTTAAGCCTAATGAAGATCCAGGCGATCATGTGACTACCTTTCATCTTTAGTGCTCGTCCAATTCGTTGAAACACGACTCCGTCCAGTTGTGTTTGTTTCAACGCACTCTCATAGGGAGTGTTGCGAAATGGTACATTGAGCTCGACCACTCGAGATAATATTCCTTCGGAGAATTGGCAATGGATTTCTTAAACCATTTCCAATTACCTGTAAGATACGATGCCAACACTGAATTGTTGGACAACTTCGAGCAGACAAAAGCGGACCATATCTCCGATCACATCCGAGAATGGAGACGCCGAAAGAGTTTGATAAAAGTGCCAGTCCCACCAACATTCCTGCATGAGTGGTTCCTTAAGTCTTTGGTACCCCAGTTATCCAAATACCTTGCAACGTCAAGAGTGTTTTCTGAAGAATATGCAAAAATGAGAGCTCAACAACTAGAGCTGATTTACTTGTAGTCTGGTTTACTTTACGAAATTTTTCCAGATGCACCACGGTCAATACTTAACAAGACCAGATAGAGGGCTAGACCACATGCCGATGGTATTGTTGGTTCAACACAAATGAAGCCCGTTGATCAGTTGTCAAAACAATTACAACAATTGTCGATACAGCAGAAACTGGCCAACCAAACCATTGGTCTAGCTATCCCCCTAGCCAAATGTCAGATGTACACAGTGTGCAATTGACAAACATGAAGGCCACCCAACAGTCTGACGGAAAGAAGAAACAATGAAAGAAGGGTAAGGGGGATAAGAAACCTACCAATAATGTTGGTGGGGACAACACAAAAAATAAGAAGTCGAAGTATCCGTGTAACCTATGCACAGAAGACCACCCGACTCACCAATTCCCTCTGCTTGCAGAGGCCCAAAAGTTATTGGCACAGCGGCAACCTACTGTGTTAATGAACCCATTTCAACATGAGAAAAATTTAACTCAAGCCTCTCTGAGAACGGATGGGGGCAGTCAAGGACCCCCTCCGTCTTCGAGTAATACTTCGTCCGCGAACGTGTATATGATGAAAGGTGATGCCTATATATCAACTAGAGTGCATGATTACGGAATGCCAAACACCCCTGAGAAGAGTAAAGAAGCCGAAAACCCACCTCTTCCTCTCCAGATCGAGAAGACGTTGGGATAAACAATGACGCACATCCCAAAGGGTGCGTTCAAGAAAGATTCTCATAATCCAAATGCAAGGGATGCCCAGAACTACTCTGTGGTGGAGTATTTGTCTCAAACCCCTTGTGCGATGTCTGTTTTGGAGGTCCTCCAGAGTTTCCCTTCCCAGAGAAAGGCTCTCTTAGCTTCCTTAGGATCTATTGAGACTTTTAATTCAGGTACGATCATGCTTGATACGACCCACTTAAAACCTCGTCTCCCTTACCACATGGCGTTTCAAATAGTAGTGGCTTACACCACGAAAATTTTTACCCAAAACTTTTTCCACACGGTGGTTGATGAGGGCACCTCAACATGTGTGATGTCATTGGCGTGTTGGAAGGCCATAGGCCAACCCATTTTGTCTCCATCATCGACTCTTCTTACCAATTTCGACGGGCATTCGTTCCGACCACACGACATCATCCCCTCTTTCATTGTGCAGTTAGGAGGGAAGACCGTATGCATCGAGGTTGAAGTGTTCGATGCGTCTCTCAACTACAATCTCTTGTTAGGAAGGAGTGGGACCTATGCTATGCAAGCAGTGGTCGCTACAGTTTTCTTGGTCTTGTTGTTCCCACATGAGGGTCAGATCTTAACCATTGATCAATTGTCTTTCTCCCGTCCTGACCCTTCATCAAGGGTATCCACCGTCCCGATGATTGATAAACCTCAACCCAACATCATCAACATAGGGTTGCTTTGTGCCCACCTTTGATGGGTACTTTCGATTACTCGCCTCCTTTCAGAGATGTTAAGTTCATATCAAACCAGCCTAAGGTTGAGATTTTTCAAGTCTCGTCATTTTGTACTACTTTCTTCAAGGATCTGTGGACTCTTCCTTCCCCATCGGCTACGATGGAAGGGACAAGGCCCCAGGTTATGGCCATGCCCTTGTCCGCGACTGAATTTGCGTACTTAATATTCCAGCAAGCTTTCGTTGACCCCGATTTGACTCCCGCATAGGAGTTAGATCTGATTCTCGAGCCTACTTGGGATCAAGGTTCCCTTGCCAATACTGATTCTTTAGACTTAGTATTGCCTTCAAACGAAGCGATTATTAAAGTAATGACTAGTCTGGAAAAACCCTGGGATAATCTCCATCACAGATCTTATTTCCTCCCAGAGTTAAGAAGAATTGAAGAAGGAGAATTCACTTTGACTATGACTGGAGATAGGTCTTGTCCTATGAACCCCTTGGCTACACATGTTGTTTACGCCAAGGGTAATATGGAAACCATCCTAAAATGATACCTATTGATATCTCCATAACCCCTGGCATCGTGGAGAATATTCTCGACGGAGCTAATTGTTCCCTCGAAGAAATTCGAATCTACACGGATTTATTTAAAGAATTTCGTGATGTTTTTGCCTGGTCTTACGAGGAGATGTCAGGCATTGATCCAAGAATCATCGAACACAAAATTATGACATATCCTGACGCTAAGTCGGTCTGACAGAAGTTTCGTCTAGTCAATCCTAATAAAGCAACAACTATTAAGGTTGAAGTAAAGAAACTTCTCAAAGCAGGTTTTATCTACCCCATCCATTTGACTCAATGGGTGTCAAATCCCGTTTCGATTGACAAAAAATAGGGTACGATTCATGTATGTATAGAATTTCGTGATTTAAACAAGGCCTGTCCAAAGGATAATTTCCCCACACCATTTATTGACCAGATAGTTGATGAATGCACAGGTTTCGAGGCCTTTTCTTTCATCGATGGTTTTTTAGGATATAATCAGATACAAATCAAACCTGAAGACCAACACAAAACCACTTTCATTTGTCCATGGGGTACATTCACTTATCAAAAGATGCCTTTTGGTCTGAAAAATGCTAGAGCTACCTTTTAGCGGACCATTTCTTTTGATTTCCACGATCTCAAACATATAGTCGAGGCCTACCTTGATGATTTAGCATCATGATCTCGTAACAGAGCTAATCATCCCACACAGCTCCAACTTATCTTTGCGTGATGTCGCTACTACCGGATTCGCTTGAATCCAAACAAATGCAGTTTTTGTGTGATGTCGGGTCACCTTCTAGGTTTCATAGTTTTGACAACAGGGATCATGGTCGATCCTCTCAAAGTTGAGGCAATAGTTAAGTTTCCTCCACCGCACACAATCCTTCATCTTCAGAGTTTACAGGGAAAAGAGAACTTTTTACGATGTTTCGTCGCAAACTATGCCGAGATCACAAAGGGATTTATGCGTTTACTGAAGAAGGACATTCCTTTTCATTGGGACAAAGCCTCTCAATGCTCTTTCGAAGAATTGAAATGTGCCCTCACGACTACCCCTCTACTTCTACCACCCAATTATAATAAGGATTTCTTATTTTACTTGTCTATGGCAGAGTCGACCATTGGTATGGTCTTGGTTCAGGAGGATCATTTTCTCTCAGAATATGTGATTTATTACCTAAGTCGAGGCCTGGTTGGACTGGAACTCAATTATTCCCACATTAAAAAACTTGCGTTGCCAGTAGTTCATGCTATCCAACGGTTCCATCATTATATTTTGTTTCGCAAGACCACCTTCATTGCCATTTTGAATCCGTTTTAGTACGTGTTGACACGACGAGTAATTGGCGAAAAGATCAGTAGATGGATAGTTTTTCTCTAGGAATTTGAATTAGATTTTGTTTCAGCAAAATCCAAAAAGTCATTGGTCTTTGCGGAACTCATCTCGGAACTTTCGGTCGAGTCAGGTGATGTTATGCCCGAAGAGTCGCCTATTAAAGGAGACATGTTTTTGATCGTGTCTTCGGACCCCTGGTATGGATATGTACTTGTCTATCTCCAAACTTCGAAGTGCCCCACCTATGCTTCTCGTGATGAGCATCGTCATATATGCCATCATGCCAAGAACTATCTCATACTCGAGGACACTTTATATCATCGAGGTGTAGATTGCATCCTTCACCAATGTCTCACACATGAAGAATAAGAAATCGTGCTTAACTATTGCCACACTGAGCATGTGGTGGTCATCTGTTTGGGTTGGCAACAACCCAAAATATTCTACAATCCAGTTACTTCTCGCCGAAATAAATCAAAGATTGTGTTAAATCGATCAAGAAGTTCCACCCATGTCAGATCTTCTCTAGGAAGATGAGGGCACACCATGCTCCCTTGTTTACCATCATTATCGTTGGTCCCTTCACCAAGCGGGGGATTGATTACACTACATGCAACCCCCCTTCTGCAAGGGGGCACCATTATATCATCGTAGCAGCAGACTAATTCACCAAGTGGGTCGAAGCTATGCCAATGTTCAAAGATGACGGAGAGAACACAACTCTCTTTTTGTTTAACCAGATAATAGCAAGGTTCGACATCCCGAGAGAGATTTTCACTAACCATGGTAGTCACTTTCAAAACAAAATGATGTCTGATTTAACATCAAAGCTTGGGTTGAGGCAAGAACACTCATCACCCTACTACCCACAAGCGAATGGTCAGGTGGAAGCTGTGAATAAATCTCTTAAGATTATTCTCCAACGAACGATCAATTCAGCCAAGTCAAATTGGCATTTGATGTTATACTCGACATTATGAGCCTACCGAATGTCTGTTAAGATGACAACCAGTTTATCACCCTTTTAACTAGTTTACGGGCTGGAAGCAGTCTCGCCCATAGAGTGCCAGATCCCGTCTCTAAATTTGGCAGTACAGTTATTTCTAGACACTCAACCACTTGAAGGGCGTTAACTATACCTCAAGCAGCTCAATGAGAAGCGTCGTGATGCGACCTTGCCTAACGAGGCTCACAAACAAAAATTCAAGTGTCAGTATGATCGATCCATTCGTCCTCGGATTTTCTCTGAAGGTGATCTTGTCCTGATCTATGACCAAGATAAGGCCCCCCTGGGGGCAGGCAATTTCAAACCCATATGGTTCGGACCTTTCATCGTGAAAGAAGTTCTAAATAAGGATACTTATCGTCTGGTGGAATTTGAGGGAAATTCTTGGATGGAGCCTAGCAATGGGCTCTACCTCAAGAAGCATTACTCGTAGGTGGGTTGCCTCGGGTGACTTCTTGTAACATATGTACAGTTCTCGTACATTTTCTTTTTTGGTTTTTATCTTTTTGGTTTTATGGATGTGTCATTTTTGATGTAATATTTTTCACTATGGTAGATGTTAAGTGAATCATAGGTGTTCGTTGGGTTTGCGGACGATGCTAGCCGACACACTCAAAGGCTTGCTTCCGCAGCTTGGGTGATTTTCACACATCAAGGCCAGTTGCTATCTTCAGGAGGTATCTGTTTAGGTGATACCACAAACAATGTTTCCAAATACAGCGCAGTTCTTGAGTTGCTTCGTGATGCTTTTTTGCTTGGTATCTCTCACCTCCGGGTCTATTTAGACGCTCAGCTGGTTGTGTATCAGTTAAATGGAGTTTACCACGTTTACGATCCTACTCTAAACCGACGGTTCTTTAGGGTACGTCTCTTAGAACAAATATTTGATTACATTACGTATATCCATGTTCCTAGGAGATTGAATCAAGTTACAGATACTCTAGATAATCATATATTAGATTGGCATATTGCACACATGTAAGAAAAAACACACACATGCACATGTAAATACATTTGTAAAATAAGATGTAATCCATAAGACGTAAAAAGATGAAAAATATCCATATATATATATATATACAAATATATCATAGTACAAGGGTGGGCGCAAGCACCTCAAAAATAGGTCCAGTAAGAGTCACGGGGGTTATGCCCTAAAAAATATACAAAAGATGCCCTCGAAACGTAAGAAGTCTAGCCTAGCTAAGGGAGGGACCTGTTGGCCCTGTCATAGTGAAAAATGACATTGGCCAAATGTCGAAAGAGATGGACCTAGGTATGTGGTACCCCAACAACATGTGTTTGCATCGATGGTGGGAGATCCTCGATCTCTGCCATAGGAACTGTACGAGTAAGTGTGGTGAGGTTTCGCTCCACCCATCTCAAAACTCTTTCAGCCTCTCCGGCTGGAGGTCCCCCTGCTGCTACTGGTCCACTGGCTATGGCTGGTCTCGCCTCTGGTCGAGGACACTGCCTGGTCTTCGTGAAGTCTACCAGATGCACTGGCCCCACATATGCACATAATAGATTCTGAAGTGTCAAATACTCTGGTATACACAAAAAAATGATATATATAAAATGAAATAAAAATTAAATAACTTTGAAAAAACAAACTTACCCATCTCTCCTCACTCCTCTCCCTAAGGTACAGGCATGTCAGGATCTCTAGAAAAGTTGATCCTGGCATAAGGGTAGTCCTTTATGACCAGAATCTGTTGTTGCCACCAGGAAAAAAATTTGTCATCGAAGGCCTCGATGGTCCTCCCTCCCCCTTGTCGCGTCAACAATGCCTCCTACCTGCATAGCGCTGGGAGAGAGACCTCGTGCCTTCCTATCGTCTCTCTAGGACTAATACTGGGGACCCTCTCGAAGAAGAAAGAGAAAAGAATAGTCCCGAACCCAAAGTTTTTGTGTCTCCGCATACGACACTTTGTCAGCTGCCTCTTCAAGAAGTCTAGTAAGGTGGTGCTACAATAAAAAAATTGTGCATTTAAGCACTGAACTGCACAATTCATGTGTTCTCAGGAAACCTGACCCTCCACAGAAACCGGGCAATGCCACTACTGTAAAATATTCACATATAAATATAATATGCATTAAATCAAATTAACATATTTTAACATAGAGTTACTATTACCATTCAGATTTAAATATAATTAACAACAATACATACATGCAACAGAACACATGATAACATTCCAGCATTATGCATAACATTAAATTAAACAGATAAATTATACTTATCTTTCAACTGGAATAACACTACCAACTGCATGCAAACCTTCCATGAACCTCCCAACCATAGACTGCACTGCTCATCACTCTCAGCAGTAGTTCACCCCCAAGATGGGACTAAGCTCCACTGGGCAAGGGAATCCTAGGCTAGGCAAGGTCAATAGGAAGACACACAGTTTATGAGGATGGATTCTCTCCCAATAGCCACTTATACCCACTGCTCACAGACTCTCATTCCCCACATGCCTGTCCCACCCCGGGAGTATACACCTTCATTGTCATACTGGACAGTCCTTCGGTTGCTAAACCTCCCTTGCCTTGGGCTTCAGCAATAGGCCAGACTGGAATTCTCCGAGCTCTGTGGAAGCTACAGGACCCCTTCCAGGTTTTCTCACTTCCTTTGTGCACTCTCTCACCTATAGAGAGTCGCTCAGAGGCCTGACAACCTTCTTCTTCAACCACAACCACCTCTCTCACCTGGAGAGAGTGTTGAATAGATTCCTGACAACCTACTTCTTCAACTCTATTCCAGCACAAGGAGGAAAACTGCAAGGCTCAACAAGGAACAAACAACAACAAGCCACGCTCAGTTGAGGAACTACATGGCCACAAAATCCCACAGTCATGACACACATGACACATATAATACAAAGGATACTCGGGCTTCACAGAAGATGTGGCTCAGTCCGTGGGTTCTCACTGGGTTCAGGATGCATGACTATGCAGAGGTCAAACAGTTTAGACGACGGATCAGTCCACAGGATTTTCCCACTGGTTTCAAGGTGTGCGACCAGAGAAAAAAACATAGAGGTCGAGTGCAGAGGCAAAATAGATTCAAACCGATATCCCAGCGAAAGCAGGCGGAGGATGGAAGAATGACCCGTGAACTACCAACACCATTTGACTCACATGTTACTAGTTCCAGAGATCCGTGATGGATAACCCCCCAATTCACGGTTAGACAGTGGGTCAAGAATGGAGGATGAACCCCCAACACAACTCAACTCATAAACTTTAACTGTACGTGCCCAGGTCGACACTTGAATTCCTGGAGCTCCATGCACCACATTTGCATTCGTTCCCCTTTCCCAGGAACTTAGGAGTGTCAGGGATTCAAGGTCAAGTTTTCACACTTGGCCAGGTATGGATGAGGTTTATAGCAGAATTCAAACTAACCCAATCAAAACAACATACTCTGTCTGAATTGCACGAGATCCAACAGAGGGAAGGCAAATTGGCCTGGGAGTACAACCAAAAGTTTAAAGATTCCACAGGGAGGCTGGCACATCCAATACATGAAGAACATCAAAGGGAGTGGTACATTCAAGGGTTGATGCCTATGACTCAAATTCTGCTAATGCAACAACAGATAGCCACATCAATAGACACCTTGGAACAATCGATGAAGATTGAAGCCATGGAGAGATACCCCGGGAACCTAATAGTAACACGACCCCCAGTAGATGCGAATCTGGTGCAACTACAAGGGCAGATATCGACAATGACAGAAAATATTCAGGAGTTGACGATACCCAGACCAGGATGACCACAAGTTTGGTGCACTGGATGTTATATGGAATGTCATCTAGAAAACGAATGTCTGAGAATGAGGGGACTAGGACCTCCTCAAAATCTGATGGTAACCCCACCAGGACCCATGAGAGGAGTTGCACAAGTGTCGACGAATTCATCATTCCATAACCCTACCCCATATCATGCTTTCCCAGGAGGCCAAGCATCACTGAGAGAAGAATATTGTGAAATCTTCCGAATCCATGACCATGGGCCAAGAAAATACCCCATCATGCAGAAATATTCGACAGTACCAAACACAATACACTATGAGTTATGCGCATCCACTACGCATACTACCAATCAATGTAGAGCGTTGGACGCACTTGCAGACAGATTAGACCGAACAACATTCAAGGTGAATGAAAACCCTTAGGGACTAGGAAGAGGTCGAGGAGGTGGAGCTAGAGGATATTTCAGAGGAGAAAGAATTGGGGGATGAGGACCAAGCAAAATTTATAATTGCGATGAACAAGGTCACTTGTCTAGATATTGTCCTCATCCAAGGTGGCCATGGTACTATCACTGTAGAACCAATGGACACGCAACTGAAGACTGTCTAGAGTTAATTGCAAAGTGGGAAGACAGAGTACAATAAAGAGGAACTAACCTTATCATCTCAGAGATCAAGAGGAGTTCTAAGGGACAATTTCCCAACCTTAATATCATTACTCGAGGAGGAGCGAAGACAAGAGCTAATGCTGATACTTTACCTCAGATCTAGAAAGAAACACCGAAGGGAGACATGTATGACCCACTAAAGAAAGAGATGTTCTTTAAAGATGCCATAGAAGTATTCCAGAATATTCCTAGTCATGAAATGCAAGGGAACCCCCCCCAACCGGCTGTTTACCCTAAGATGGTACAAGTCCCTGCTTCACCCCTTGCACCTAGAAACCCTATAGTCATACTAAGACAGTCTGAGCAACCCTAGAATGTAGTTGATCTTTGGTTTCAATTATTCTCTGACATTCTAGGGAATGACCAACTAACAGAAACGTTGCACAATGCATTGTACCTAGTCTTGGGGAATGAGGAACCCTCAGAATCAAGGATAAGGGCTAATATTCCTGAGAGGAGTACTCAGAGAGTGCAGTGAAGAAAAGTGTGAATTGGAAAATAATTTTGACTGGTAGCCCAGTTGGACGACTTTGAAATTAAGGACGTCATGTTGGACCTAGGGTCAGATGTGAACATTCTGCCTAAGAAGACTTGGGAAGACCTAGGAAAACCAAGACTGACATATTCCCCAATTGAGTTAAGGATGGCAAATCAATACTATATCTTCCCCATAGGAAGGTTGGAGAATGTGGAAGTCAATGTAGCAGGAGTAAAAATAGTAGCTAAATTTGAATTCATTGAGATCATGGGAGACAAAGACCCCTACCCTGCATTACTTGGCATCGATTGGGCCTATGAAAATTATGCATTAATCGATTTAAAGAAAGATACCATGACTTTTGAAGATGAGGGAATCAAGGTAGTTCAACCTTTGGATCGATATGTAGGACCCAGGTACATAGAACCAACATAAAATAATATGGAGGAAGGATACCTAGACCAGTTGTACACTATAAAAACGGGGAAAATAAATGATTACATAAACCCTACTATTGATGGATCAGTAAGCTAGCGAAGTATACCGTCAACAAACGAAGATTCAAAATTGGCTTTTGATAGTTGGCAACAAGGTTCGCATGAAATATTCTCAAGAAGATGCACAACTATCAGAATGACCAGATGGGTTGGGACCGAAGTTAGAAAACACCCATTATACGATGGTACCTCATATCTAGACATTTTTTTGCAGAATATGGAAGAGAATGTGAGAGAAGATCAAAGAATCTCGGTACTAGATGTATCCTTTCAAAACATCCCCACCAGATGGTGGGCCACTCATAAATCCGTACTCAGAACTTGGGATGAAGTGAAGAAATCTATCAAGTATAGGTTCATGAATAAGGAGCAGTTGGAATTAGAGATGCAGACGGATCTCCAAGTTGCGCAACCATTTAGCAGAGAATCGGATCCCAGGATACATATTGAATAGTGCACGACACAGTGGTAGGCTGCAGAGATACCCTCTCACTTCTGGGTTTAGGTATTTTCCCAATCTCTTGGCCTAATCCCGAAATATTGGTTCATACATGAGGAAACCAGAAGACAGACCAACGACTAGCATACACTAGCAACACAATTTTGCAAGGAATTCTCATTCTCAAGTAAGTACCCTGAGCTGAGCTAGCCCTGCAAAACATTAAAGAACTTCTTTTCACAACCAATAGTAATAAGAGATCAAAATTTGTAGTGCATCCCAAGCATACCCAAGAACTTCAGACTAAACTCTACTTACCCTTGATTGACAAGCCCATAGAATTCTATGAGATTAGAAAAGATTCAGAAAGCCTAGATGAATTAGAAGAACTAAGAAACATAACCATCAAAGAGACAGAGGGGAGAAGAGAAATCCAAAACACCATACCCATCCAGGCTGACAGTTCCTACAACCACCCATTAAAATTGCGCAAACTCAACATAGGGACTACAGAGCAACCCAAGATAGCTTTGGTGGGAGATTACTGGGATGAGAAAACCAGCTAGGAAATATAGAGTTTACTAAGGGAATATGAGGGTTTGTTCCCAAAGACTTATTCATAATTAAAGGGAATCAAAGGAATCATTGGAGAAATGAAGATTGAGTTAAAACCAGGGTGCAAGCCTGTCATACATAGACCATACCGTCTTAACCCAAGAGTAAAAGAAAAAGTTAAGAAAGAGATTGATAAGATGTTAAAAGCAGGTCTCATTTTTGCGGTAGAAGAAGCAAAGTGGGTCAGACCGATAATCATTCAAAGAAAGAAAGACACTAAGGATATTAGAGTCTGTGTGGACAACAGAAGCCTCAAATCTTTCTGTGTGCACGACCCTTTCCCAACACCCTTTATCGATGAGGTGCTAGAATAGGTTGTGGGGAAGGAAGCATACTCATTCACAGATGGATTTTCAAGATACCATCAAGTCAGGATTGTTGAAGAAGATAAAAGAAAGACCACATTCGTTACAAAATGGGGATCTTTTGCATACAATGTAATTCCATTTGGTTTAAAGAACGCCCCTACATTTTTCTCCAGGATTGTGATAGCAGCCTTTAGAGAATTCATTCACAAATTTATAGAAGTCTATATGGATGATTGGACAATATATAGCCTGCTTAAGGAACATGTAGCACTGCTAAGGCTAATGTTTGACAGATGCAGAGAATTGCAAATCTCATTAAATCTCAGAAAGTGTATCTTATGTGTGACACATGGAAATCTTTTGGGCCACATAGTATGTCGAGCAGGAGTATTGGTAGACCCAACCAAATCTATGGTCATTGTGAACATGACACCACCTATGAGTGCTAAAAAATTGCACTCCACACTAGGACACACAAGTTACTACTGCAGGTTCATTCGAAGATATGCCAACATTACTGCACCTCTGGAAAACCTCCTTAAAAAGGATGAAATGTTCCAATGGACTCCTGAATGTGATAAAGAATTTGAGACAATTAAGGAGAAACTCATTACAACACAGATTCTGATATTCCCAAACTGGGAGAAGGAATTTCACGTCCATTTAGATGCTTCTGGAATTGCCTTAGGGGCTATCTTAACACAACCCAAAGATGGAGCTATGGATCACCCTATCTATTTTGTGAGTCAAAAGTTGTTGCAAGAAGAACATAACTACACAACAATAGAAAGGGAAGGCTTAGAAATGATTTATGCTTTACAGAAATTTAGACATTATCTGTTAGGATCTCACTTCAAATTCTTCACTGATCATTCCGCACTGAAATACCTAGTTAATAAACTTGTGTTGGAAGGGAGAATTTGTAGATGGTTATTGTTATTTCAGGAATTTCTCCTTTGAAGTCATCATCAAGCTGGGATGATGCAACGTCGGACCCGACCATCTCCCAAATGTAGAGTTGTTCAGGATTGAGGCCATATCAGAATATCTGGAGGACATAGAAATATTTCTCGGTACAGGGGCCTGTCCTAAAACATATTCTGCAACCCAGAAGCACCATATGGTTGTCAGAGTAGTAGATTACCAGCTGATCGTTGGACAATTGTATAAACTAGGACTAGACAACATCCTTAGACGATGTGTCCTGGATCATGAAAGGCAGGATATACTCTAGGAATGCCATAGTGGAATCACAGGAGGCCACGTAGGAGGAAACGCCACAACAAACAAATATCTACAGGAAGGACTTTGGTGGGCCACACTATTCAAGGATGCAAAGGTATATGCTAGATTGTGTGATGTTTGTCAACGAGTGGGCAAGCTGTCACGATGAGATGAACTACCATTGCAACTAGTTAGAGCTCTACAGGCATTTGAGAAATGGGCAGTTGACTTCATTGGACCAATCAACCCCACAACCAAACATTCAAAGGCCAGGTACATCATTATCGTGACTGACTACCTTACTCATTGGGCAGAAGCAGCAGTGGTATAGGACTGTTCGACAGACACTGCTTCCAGGTTCATTTTCGAGAATATCATTACCCAGTTCATATGTCCCAGGAGCCTAACCAATGATCAGGGAGATCATTTCATTAGAATAACTATAGCAACACTTACAATAGAATTTATGATCCATCATCACAAGAGAAGTCCATACCACCCACAGGACAACGAAATAGTTGAAGCCTTCAACAAGATTTTGGAAAAGGGACTAACAAAGGTTTGTTGTGCAAATCGGGAGGACTAGGATGATAGAGTTCCAACTGTCCTATGGGCCTACAAGACAACCACAAAGAAACTGCACAGATATACACCGTTCCAATTAGTCTATGGGAGAGAGGCAGTCGTGCCTATAGAGTTCATCACTCCAATCTTGTATATTGCACAAGTCACATGTATGACAGAAGAGGAATCAGTGGCGCATAGACTTGTGGAGCTACAAGAACTCAAGGAAACCAGATTTCTAGAAGACTTCCATCAGTCGGTTGAAAAGGCAAGAAAAAAATCTTGGCATGACCGACACATTAAAACCAAGGTATTCACACAAGGGGACAAGGTTTTACTCTATGAAAACCGATACCGGAAGTATCCTGGCAAGCTGCGTATGCATTGGTTGGGACCCTTCATAGTTACAGAGATCCGACCCTCAGGAGCAGTCAGACTCGTGCAACTGGATGGTGTGATACGACCGGGATGGGTCAATGGTGCTCGCTTGACGACCTACCTGTCTCAAACCTGAGAGAGAAGGAAAGTCGCTCCAATTCTAAGGAGCTTGTACAATAGATAGATTTGAGTTTTGTTTTATTTTTGAAATTTTGTAAATTCAGTTAATAAAGTTGATATGCGTAGTATTGCACCATAACACATAGTTCATCTATTTTATCTAAGTGTTGGTTGATACAGAGATGATGACTCAATAGTATAGGACCTGAAGAATAAGAGATTCCATTAATGACTGGCATTAAAGACAACGAGGAAAACCTTTGTGGTCAGAGGGGCCATGCATCCAAATCTAATCTGAGTCATAGGCCACACAAACCCAGTCTAGTCACAACCTTTATTTCCATTCCGACACCCCGTCTAAATCCAGTTAAGCCATAAATCCAAATGATTCCAAGATGCCATCAAAGTTCATGCCGGGACACCCACCCGTCAAACAAAAAGGTCTCAAATCGGCCACGTACCTATTCCACTAAAATAAGTAAATACCAAGATCGCCAATAGGATTTACCTTGATTAAACCATCCCGTGGGAAAACTCACACCCAGATTGCATCCATACGGTCATGATCAGTAGCATTTACTGCTAAAACTTACCCGTTAAGCCAAGTATAAGGCTCTCAGAACTCATCCGAGAATGTACTGTTTCTAAAAAGAGCATAGCCATTTCCAAACTCAGCAGTGCGAACCAGTTGGGACCATTGTAAAAGATGCAGATGTAACCCTAGTTCTTACCTGCCATAGAAGTGAAAATGCCGAGAGCCACAGTAAGACGAAGTGCCATGACTAAAGAAGTGGTACCAGATGAGCCCTGCGACCCTTGGGTCAAGATCGTGTGCGATCTCAAAGGGAAGGTAGAGCACGTGAACCTCCTCGACCTTGACCTCACGGATTCAGCCTTGTTCCCACAGATGCAGAGAGATGTCTTTTGGGATATAGTCCTATATGGATTCGGAGGAATGCAAGTAGTACCGAAAGAAGAGTTAATCAACTTATTTAAATCGACCATCATGAACCTGAGAGACTTACCATTCTTTGGTACCACATGTGAGATTGTGCGCTGCACGAAATTTCTGATAAGCATGGCGCATGACATAAGTTTATGGTTGGATAAGTGGTATCCAATCCATGCTGAAGACATCCAACATCTTACTGGACTATCCTCCGAAGGAGAGGATGTGTGGAAGGGATTCTAGGGTCCTGGTAAGCACGGGAAAAAGAAAGGAGAGCTTAGCCTATATGAGAAATTTAACAGAAAGAGAGGAGGATGCACAACAATAATTGAACCAATACTGCTCGAGACAGTCTAGATTTCCTACTACATCATAGCCAACAAGGTTATTAGGTCTTACTATAAGGGATAATGCACTCTAGATGTGTTATCAGTCGCCAAATTTTGTGCAAATGGAGCGGTGTTCAACTGGTGTAGTTTCTTGTTGGAAGAACTACTAGTAGCTTGTGAGGAAGCGCATGAGAAGGGAGGAACCTTCACCTATGGATACCTACTTGTGGAATTTGCAATGTTCAAATGGATGCCACCTGTGGGAAGACAACCGAAAATACCAGATAAGGGGCGCATGGCGAAGATGTTTGAGCCATGGCAGTCCAAACAAGACTCGGAGAACACAACACTCAACAACGTAGAATTTTCCAAATGGTATAAGAGGATGATAGACACAATGTAGAGGTTGTGCATCCCATAGGAGATCCTCAACTATAAGATGAGGAATATCGCCTTCAGCATGAACCAGTACAAAACATTCGTCTAGCCGAGACATGTCAGCAAGGAACATTTCCACACAAGGATGCTTTTGTTCTATTTGGATGAGGAAGCCTTCGATAAGGAAGTCATTTCATGGACAGGAGTCAAACGTGGCCAGCGTAAATCAGGAATGCATTACATTTCTCCTACAGATCTCCTGAAGAAAAAAATACAATGAACCAGGAGAAGGACCAAGTTCAGGCCCCGAGTAGAAGAAGTCAGATGCTTTGGCACAAACAAACTTCGAGGAGGAAGAAGAGATACAAAAGTTAGAGTGGAGAAAAAGATCGACCCGTCGACAACTACCAGACAATGTTGTGTTGTCAGATGTGCAAGTTAACCAAATCTTGGGCGTTGTGCTTGGTACCAAACCATTGATGAAGAGGCCAAGAAATGGGGCCTCACCGAACAAACCCCTGAACCCACAACCCCTTGCATCTCCCACTCCCTGCACCCACGCCATGAGAAAAGCCACCGCTATCATTGATATTCAGGATGACCCAGAGCCTGAAACACTTCCGTCCACATTCGTTATTGAGCACCCTCTACCACCACTCCAACTACCAAACCTCATCACTGTCAGTCCACATCAGAACATGACCTCAAAACTAATGCAACTCAATCTACCAAAGATAGTGGAGCGATGACTCCCACAAATAACTAGAGAATTACCCAAACCAAGATCATAAATTTCTGGCCCTGACACCAAAGAATCTGAGTCGAGCATGACGTTGGATGATCCGAATCTAGACTCCTAAGGACAACAGCCTAAATATTCAGTGTAAGAAGAAGATGCCCGAACTAGAGAGGAGACGAAACTTGATAGAAACCAGCAAATCACCTCTTCAAACAAGGGTGAGGGTGCCCAATAAATCCCGACACATCAAGAAGAAACACTATAAGAGCCCTAGATACCAGATGCAAACAATGAACCAGAAGCGATAACTAAGAAGGATATGACAGACATGCGAGCACAAATGGAGCAGGTTCTCTAGAATCCTCAACAATGTGCAGAATTGATGCAACTCTGCATATCCAGAATAGAGGTTTTGACTCTTTTTCCAGCAGAGATAAGGTTGAGAATCGCACCAGCGCCACCAATGGAGGAAGAGGTAGAAACTCGCTCATACCATTCAACAGCTAGTGGACTTCCACTATAGATGTGAGAACCCATCGAAGAATCTCCTTCATCTATTGACCTGGTACACTAGCCAGCGCAACAATTATTTGGACTAATCAAGGCATCCATAGACCAGTTGGAGCAAATATTCCAGGAAGCTGAGAGATATGACGAGATTGCAAGGAAGGAACAATTTGTTGCGCACACATACAGAATGCAGAAATCACATGACAACCTCCAAGTCCAGCACAAACTGAAAAAAGTGTAGGAAAAACTTGTTGAGGCTTGGTCGGAGATTCAGAAGGTTGCACCTGAACTACTCAAGGCCAATGACATAGACGAGCTAGAGAAACAGATCGAGCTGTTACAGGAAGCATGGACACAACTCGCTAATCACACTAACAAGATGCAAGATAATCTACAACAGGTCCAACAGGAAGAAGAACAACAGCCTCAACAACTACAGGAGCAAATGCAAAAGATAATATTGCAAGGAAACAATGCCCGAGCAACACTGCATAAGCACACAACAGACTGCACCAAAATCTTCAAATAAGTCAGTGATTGGATGGGAATCATCGCTTGATAGAATCAGGTCTTAGAGGAGGTCCACACAAAGATCCAGGTGCTAAATGAAGAAGTTGCGGTCACAATGGACCCCATGGAGCAACATAAAAAGTTCAACCAAATTTAGCAGACCGAAAATGAACTAAATACACTCTATGAGGCACAGTCTGTAGCCAAGAAAGAGTTTCCCGGCTTTTGACCGGTAATTCAGAACGCCTATATGCAAATGCATCAGGTCGATGCAACAACCGATTCTGAGTGGAACACGTTGGTTGCGGCCAATACAAAGGAGTACAACAAAGAGACGACCCAACAGTTCCTGGCAGAAGCATCACTCCTCACCCGGAAATTACAGGACAAGGCTGAAAGATTTCAAGGAGTAAAGCACAGAGAATTAGAGTTGGTACCAGAATTGGGCCCTTCATTTAAGGAGGTAAAGGAAGAAAAAGCAAAAACATAATATCCCAAAGAAGAAGAAAAGACAGACAAGGGAAAACAACAGTTGCTCTTGGAGGATGTGAAAGAACCAAGAGCTTGACTCGAGGACAAGTCAAGGATTGTGGTCGGAGCCTATTGGGCCCTTCTATTTTGAGAAATAAGTGTGCAAGGTTTTCACTAAGAACGAGTTGCACAAACTCCATCAAAGGTCGGGAGAAAGAGAAACAAAAAGCAGTTTCATAAGTCAGAGCAATGCCAGAAAAGCAAAAAATGGTTGCAACAGAATAAAAAATGAAAACTGAGAAGGAAGACACAACCCAACTATATATATGACCGAACACAATTGTAAAATGGTTTGTTCACCTATTCATTGGCGTTTTCTCTCACCAGTTGGTTCATTAGTTCATAAGTTAGTTAGCTGGGTTGAGTTGAGTCAGGTTGGTCAAAGTCGACCAGATTTTGGGATCAACGGTTGATAATTGTTGTAAGTCAGGAAAGGATAGGTCTGAGTCTATAATGAAGCAGAACTATCAATTAGAGAATTAGAGCTCTGTGACATGGGTCTAAGAGACAAGATTCTGTACCGAGCCCCACTATGTAATTCTGAGTCTATAATCAGAGAAATATCCTAAATATAATATGAAGCAGGACAAAATTAAAAATATGTTGTGTCTTTACATGCTTACTTATGCATTACAATTTCCTTATGGTTTATGAGTTCTATTTGATGATTCACCATTTAAATTCTTTCTCGCAATGTAATTAGGTTGGATTCTTGCATTTATATGTTTCAGATCTATTAATGTCTCTTGTGAAAGAACAGGAATGAGTTTTGACTGCTCTATGGATCCTCTTTAGTCTTCTCCCTACCCTTCCCTATCTATCTGTCTCAGCAGCACTTCAGGTGAGACTTCTTCTCTTCGGAGGAGATGAAAATGCCAACGCTCTAGACTACACAGTGCCTTTTGTTGGTAACCTGAGAAGGACCTTGGTCTGATCAAATTCGTTCCAAAAGATAGGAATCGCTTCGCAGCTACGGGACTTTGGGAATCCCACACTTACAACACCTTCAAACCTTCAAACACTCGGAGTGTTGAAGGACTCAGACATTATCCTCCTTGCAACTCTTCCCAGATCCGACGGTTTGGATTGATCCCTCTTTGTCCTAAATGAATCTTTCTTGTTAACTTGGGGAATATTAAAGGGCTCCTCCCAGAATTAATGTCGCTATCTCTTCTGATATTTTTCTTCCTTCGAACTGCTAACTCCTCAGAGTTCCTTTTTGACACTTAGTCAAATTTTGAATCTATGCACGCCTTGCAACAAATTTTCACACACGACTCAAATTCCTTGTGAGTGACTGTGCACACCTTGCAACAGTTCCTTACTCAAATCAATTTATCCTTCTAAACAATAGAACTTAAGCATGTTTCCGCTTGTGCACATATTGTGAGGCCTTCTACACTTTCTCTCAAACAAAGCTTCAAGCTACTCCTCTTGAGATTCTGAGTTAAAAGACTCTATCAATGCACACCTTGCAGACAATATACAATTCTTGCAAATAAAATTTCATGTTATCTCTCCTGAGCTTCTGAGTCTAAACAAACTCTGTCAATGCACTCCTTGTGGACACTATGCAAGCCTTGCACAGGCTAGATAAGAGAAATAATTGAAACTTATCTAAAATCTCACAAATTCATACATTCAACCATGTAAATGCATTCATAACATAAGAACAAGTAATAACAGAGAAAATGCAATTAAATAGAAAGCCTGCCATTCATCTAGATAGACACAAAAATGGAAATACCAGACATTTGGAGCAATGCTTCTTTGTTATATTCATTCAAATGAAATGTACATGGGTTCATATACTCTGATAAGCTTCAACAACTTCTACAACAAATACAACTATAACAATAACAATCTTCAGGTACAATGACAAGAACTATCGAGAACCTCATTTTGGAAACCATACATTTATTTATACAAGAGGTCTCATAGTGTTTTCCCTCCAAATACCATAACACTATCCTATCTAATTAAAAGCTTCAACTACAAAGGATTTATTACAAAAAATGTTCGAGACAAACATATAAGAGAAAACGCTTCAAATCTGTATTGCAAGCTACTACATTAAAGAAAATACATTCCCCAATGATCTTCTATGATGGCTCAACCTCCTAAACATTTAAGATCATCTTTAATTACAATATTTTCAGATATTACATTAATATCCCATCTTTCAAATTTCAAAAATTCTTCAAAATGTGTGTTGGGGCTGAGTTGTCCTCCACTTGCACTTTGTTGATGATGCTCCTACATCATACTCCTCTGGGAAAAAAATCATGGACACCTGTCCATAAGCTCCATATTTGACTTTCCATGCTTCTAGATATCTACTTCATTTACCCAACTGGCATCCTCTATTGGTTTTCCTTTCTGTTGGACACACCTACCACACTTAGAGGGGGGGGGGTGAATGAGTGTGGGGATCTTTTTCCCAAAACTTCCCTCTTACACAAAAAAATCCTTAGTTAACATTCAACATTTTCTCATTACTCATTTATTTCATTTATAATCAGTTAGATGTGAATACATATCAACAACATATATCAGCAACATATCATCAACAAATCATCTCCACAAGGAACACAAAGAACACAAGATGTATGTACAATTTTTCTTTTTATTATGGACTTCAATCCAGGGTTTTTCAGCAACAAATGAATAGAGTACAACTCTAAAAGAGCACCAGCTCTAAATGCAAGACTCATCTTACATTCTCAGCACCAATTGAGATGAGGCAACAATCCTCAACAAATATCAATCTGTCAACATAAACAAGTGCATCAACCATGCACCAACCTGTGCCAAACAACTTGTAATCAACTTGTACCATAAACAAGTGCATCCCACCATGTACCAAGTATATACCAATCATGTGTCAAATACTCATAAAAAATGACTCATCAATATGTACCAACATCATCAACTATACACCTCATGTATGTGTCAACTCATCAACTGCTTGTCTCAACCATGACTAGTTTTGGATTA
>ML787540.1:528151-556776 GCA_009831015.1 Picea engelmannii | reverse complement strand
AATATGTATTAAATAAAATTAACACATTTTAACATAGATTTATTGTTACCCTTTAGATGTAAATAGAATTAACAACAATTCATACATGAAACAGAACCCATGATAACATTCTAGCATTATGCATAACATAAAATTAAGTAGATAAATTATACTTATCTTTCAACTGGAATAATACCACCAACTGTGTGCAGACCTTCCATGAACCTCCTAGCCATAGACCGCACTACTCATCACTCTCAGTAGTAGGTCACCCTCAAGCTGGGACTAAGCTCCACCGAGCAAGGGAATTCTAGGCTAGGAAAGGTCAATAGGAAGACACATAGTTTATGAGGATGGATATTCTCCTAGGAGCCACTTATGCCCACTGCTCACAGAATCTCATTCCTCACATGCATGTCCCACCCCAGAAGTATACGCCTTCATTTTCACACCAGAAATTCCTTCGCTTTCTAAACCTCCCTTGCCTTGGGCTTCAGCAACAGGCCGGACTGGAATTCTTCGATCTCTGTGGAAGCTACAGGATCCCTTCCGGGATTTCTCACTTCCTCCACACACTCTCTCACCTAGAGAGAGTCGCTCACAGGCCTGACAACCCACTTCTTCAACCACAACCACCTCTCTCACCCAGAGAGAGTGTTGCACATAGGCCTGACAACCTACTTCTTCAACTCCATTCCAGCACAAGGAGAACAACTGCAAGGCTCAACAAGGAACAAATGGAAACAAGCCATGCTCAGTCGAGGAATTGCATGGCCATAAAAACCCACAGTCATGACACACACGACACATATAATACACATGATACTCGGGCTTCACAAAAGATGCGACTCAGTCCACAGGTTCTCAGTGGGTTCAAGATGCATGACTATGCATAGGTCGAACAGTTTAGACGACGGATCAGTCCACAGGTTTTTCCCACTGGTTTCAAGGTGCACAACTAGAGAAGAAAACACAGAGGTCGAGTGCAGAGGCAAAATGGATTCATACCGGTATCCCATCGAACTTATGCGGAGTATGAAAGAATGACCCACAAACTACCAGCACCATTTGACTCATAGGTTACTGGTTCTAGAGATCTGTGATGGATGCCTCCCTGGTTCATGGTTAGATAGTGGGTCAAGAATGGAGGAAAAACCCCCAACATGGCTCAATTCATCAGCTTTAACCACATACACCCAGGTCGACACTTTTCTTCCCGAAGCTGCATGCACCACATTTGCATTCGTTCCCCTTTCCTAGGAACTTAGGACAATACTCATCAATTGTCTAACTTAGCCTTTCGGAAATAATAATAAATTATTATCCCCTTTAGAGGTAAGCCCCCTAGCTTATCCCCTAGGTCATACACTTAGCCTCCTCCCTTACCCAACCTTGTGGAAGCTTAGTCCCCCATCACTCTTTTTTTGTGGTCGGTCTGGACGCAGTGATGCTTATATTTTATTAATGATTTGCATAATTACATATACAAAATGAGGATCCTGGCCTTTAACACCTAGGCTCTCCGGCCTAAGAACCAAATAAGCCTCCTAGCTTATTATAACTCGGCTCACCAGCCTACAAAACATGTTTACAATACATAATATAACTGGGCTCATCCTTGGGGATATTACAACTTGATCTCCCACTTCAAATTGAAGTTTTCTCCTATGTTGATCAACTCTGTGTTTGTATTCTCTACTGCTGTTCTACAACTTCTCTTTGATATGATTATGAAGCTTATGCATTTCTGCAGTGAAATATTTTGCTCCAACACTTCTGAATTCATTCTGCTCCAGAATTCTCAACTTTGATACTCCTCTTGGCTTCATTCCATACACTATATGGAATGAACTCTTTCCTTTAATTTTGTTTATTGACTCATTGTATGCAAACTCCGCTTGTGCTAGAATATGATCCCACTGGCTATGATGTTCAGTGACCAAACTCCTAGGCAAATATCCTAAACTATGATTCACCACCTCAGTTTGTCCATCCATTTGAGGGTGATATGTAGAACTAAAAGATAGTTCTGTTCCCATCTTCTTCCACAATGTTCTCCAAAAATGACCAACAAATTTTGTGTCTCTATTTGAAACAATACTCCTGCGCAACCCATGAAGTCTTACAACTTCCTTGAAAAATAAATTTGCAATGTGTGTTGCATCACCAATTTTATGGAATGGAATAAAGTGTGCCATCTTAAAAAATCTATCAACTACCACAAATATGGAATCACTTCCCTTTTGTGTCCTTGGAAAACCCAACAAGAAATCCATGCTTATTGCATCCCAAGGTGTCTCTGGAATAGGCAACGACTGATACAACCTAGTGTTCTGTTTCTTTCCTTTTGCATACTGGAAAATATTACATATGTTCACAAAATTCTTCACCTCTACTCTCATACCTGGCCAATAGTATGAATTTCTCAACTGTGAATTGTCTTTTCATGGCTGAAATGTCCGGCTAGACCTCCACTATGTTTTTCTTTTAGCATATTATCTCTTATTGAACACTTTGGTATGCACAACGGACAACCTTTAAAAAACAATCCATCTTGAATCAAATACCCTGTCCACTGACTTATGTCTCTAATCATAGGATTTTTGCATGCTTCATATGCCTCTTTAAAATATGGATCATCACAGTACATCTCCTTAAGGTGTTCAAACCCTAAGGTTTTCACTTGAAATTCCTGCAGAATTGTACATCTCATGCTCAATGCATCAACAATTTTGCTAGAATTACCATAAATACATTTAATGACAAAAGTGAAATTTTGCATAAACTCTGTCCACTTAGAATGTCTTTGATTTAACTTCTCCTATCTGGTTATGAATTGTAAAGCCTGATTATCGCTATACAAAACAAACTCTTTTGGAACAAGATAGTGCCTCCATTTCTTTAAGGCTTGAATTACTTCATAAATTTTTTTAACATATGTGGAGTACTTCCTCTTGGTATCATTCAAATTCTCACTAAAATATGAAACAAGCCTATTATCTTGGCTCAAGACTTCTCCAATTGCAACTCCACTAACATCGCATCTTACTTGAAATGTCTTCCCGAAATCTGGCAAGACCAGAATCGGTTGTTCTGTTATCTTCTTCTTTAATATCCTGAATCCTTTATCAGCTTCTTCTGTCCATTTGAAATACTTTTGTCTCTTCTTCACTATATCTAACATCGGTGTACAAATTCCACTGAAATTTCTAATGAAATTTCGATAGAAACTTGCTAATCCATGGAATCTTCTCACCTCGAATATGCTCCTTGGCGATGGCCATTATTTGATTGCTCTCACCTTCTCTGAATCCATCTTCAATTCATTTTAAGAGATCAAAAAACCCAAATAAATGAGTTATGTTTTCATAAAATAGGACTTCTTCAGATTTATCAACAACTTCTCCCGCCGCAACCTCCTCATCACTAATGTTAAATTCCTCAAATGCTCTTCTTCGGTTTTACTGAAAACTAATATATCATCCAGATATTCAATCACAAACTTACCAATAAAATATTTCAATACCTCATTCATCAATCTCATAAAATTACTTGGGGTATTTTTTAATCCAAATGGCATAACAATCCATTCATACAACCCCTCATTTGTCTTGAAGGTTGTTTTCCACTCATCACCTTCTCTCATCCTTATCTGGTGATATCCACTTTTCAAATCTATTTTTGAAAAATAGCTTGCTCCACTTAAACAATCCACTAAGTCATCCATCCTTGGCAAAGGAAATATTTACTTGATGGTGATTTTGTTTATGGCTCTTGAGTCTGTACATATTCTCCATCCTCCATATTTCTTCAGACTCAACACAGTTGGTATTGCGCATGGACTCAAGCTTTCTCTGACCAATCCTTTGTCCATCAATTCCTAGACTTGTCTTTTTACCTCCTCATTCTCTTGAGGTGTCAATCTGTACATTGCTTTGTTTGAAAAACTCACTCTTGGTATTATATCAATGTGATGGATGATACTCTTGATGGGCGACAACGAGCTAGGTAACTCATCCACTACTATGTCAGCAAAAATCTCCAACAGCTCTTGAACTTATTCAGGAAGATCCTCCATAGAAGTACTTGTAAGTATAACTTTTGGCTTCCTCACCACATCAAACTACATCTTTTGTTCCTTCTTAACTTCACTCAAGAGTTCCTTCCCACTCATGAGAAGTATACTTGTGCTGGCTTCTTCCTTTACTTTATTTTCCTCTATTGGTAGTAACATATGCGTCCTACAATTCTTCTCCAAAGTATAAGTATTTTTTCTTGCATCATGAATGACATTCTTGTCAAACTTACATGGTATCCCAAACAAAACATGACATACATCCATGGGAATCACATCACACAAAATATCATCTCTATATCCTCTTATCTTGAATTGAACTAGACATTGTTTAGTTACCATTACTTGGTGACCTTTCTGTAACCATGAGACTCTATATGGACTTGGATGTGTAGTTGTCTCCAGCTCAAAATTCTCCACCATCTCTGTGGATACTAATTTATTAGTGCTCTCATTGTCAATTATCACCTTGCATACTCTGTCTTTAGTCTTGCAAGAAGTTCTGAACAAACTGTTCCTTTGCACAGGTTTTTCAACCTCTGGCTCTGGCTTTAAGAGAACCTTCTTCATCATCAGATATTTTCCATATTCTACACCTTCTACCTCAACATTCCTCCTCTATGCTTCCGAAAGGTGAGATTCACCTCCTTCTTTCTTTCTCTTGGAAAATTCCCAAGAAATGTGTCTTGTATTTCCACAGGCCTAACACTTCACTTCTCCTCCTCTGCCTCTTCCGCTTCCCTGGGAAAAAGAGTTTCTTCCACCACTCTGTATCCCTCGAGAACTTCCTCCTCTTTTTGAGTGACTATGTGGTTTTTCAGTCTCCACCTTGGGCTTCTGTGCCTTATTATGGAAAATTCCCTTACCTTAGTTTAAACTTCTACCTCAGCTTCGCTGAATCGGCTTCCTCACTAACTTTTCTTCTGCTTTTAGTGCCATATGATAAGCATCCTCCATTGTCCTTACTTTCATCATGCTAATTTCATCCTGGATTTCATATCTCAGGCCATTGATATACCCGACAACCTTTTCATCATCCTTTTCTTTCTCTCCAGCCCTGATGTTTAGCCTATAGAACTCCTCTGCATACTCTTTTACTGTCATTCCTTTCTATCTTAGGTTCTAAAACCTCCTAAACAAATTTATCCGGTAATCCTGGGGTATGAATTTAGATTTTAATTTGGCTACCATTCTATCCCAAATCTTGATCTTTTTATTTCCTTTACTTCTTTTTGTCAACCCACAGTTCATCCCACCATAGTGTTGCATGTCCTTTCAATCTGGTGACAACATGTTTCAACTTTTTCTCCTCATCGACATCTTCATAGTTGAAATAATTGTCCATTGATTATATCCATTCAAAAAATTATTCAACATCTAAGTTTCCTTCATACATCGGGATTCCTATATTTTCTATAGCTCCCAACTTCACAACAACTTTCAGTAAGAATTCTTCCTCAGCATCCTCTACTACAGCTTCTTCAACTTCCCTCTCTTCGCTTTCTGCATCACTGACGTCTCCAACATCATGTGATCTCCTTTTTGTTGTCTCCATAGTGTCTAACCTTGCACAAGTCTCTCTAATCTCCATTTCCAATACTTGATTTTCTACATGTGGCTCTACACGTCTTCTAGGCGACATTGTGTTGAACTTTTCTCCTTTACACAACTACCACTTGATGTATCTGATACTACTTAATGATATCAGGCTACCTCTTTGTCTCCTCTCTCCTTTACATGTTGTCTGCAAGCAAATTGTCACTCTGATACCACTTGATGTAGGACCCCCTCCCCTCTGAGGGGTTCTGTGACCTCTCGGTCACAAATATTCAATTTTTCGAGCCGAATCAGCTCCTCGGGACCCTGCTAGCCCCCAAATTTGGTTTAATGCAGGCCCTTCTATCATCTTAGGTGCAGGTCGTACATAACCTATGGACCCTTTTCTTAGCGCACTTTAAGTTTTGAAATTTTGCGGGCGCTATCTCCTTCTACTAGCCCCTCTCCACACGTGACCTCATGCTATGACCTGTGGATAAACCTTGAAAGGCGCTTCGGACTTCGACGTTCGGGAGTTTCGAACATTCCAACTCTTATTCCTTCCAAATTTCTTCACACCTGAAGCGGAAAATTGAGTGCCACATGCTCCAACAACTAGCGGTTGGAGTTTTCCCTCTATGATTTGACGACACACATCCACTCCAGATCATCGACTATGATCTCTTTCGCTAGACCAAAATTCGGTATTTTTTGGATACTTTGCCTTCGCCTTCCTCCGAAGGACTCTTTCTCCGAAGCTCGTGGATCTCCACCATGCATCCCCTTTGGATCCGACGGTCCAGATATACTCCCTCTTCGCGACTTCACACAGATTTCACTTTGATCTACGCAAATTCTTTTGAAGTTCTTCTCGTGAAATCTCGGATCTCCTGCCACGTACCTTCCCTAATAACAATGGCTAGGATTCACTTTGCAATTATGAGACTTCAATAATATTGCACTTACAACACCTTCAAACCTCCCAACACTCGATGTGTCTAAGGACTTAGACGCTATCCTCCTTGCAACTCTTCCCAGATCTGACGGTCTGAAATGATCTTGCTTCCTCCTGAACATATCTTTCTTGTTAACTTGAAGAATCTTAAAGGGCTCCTCTCTATTGAATAATTCCCACCGCTATCTCTTTTGAGCTTCTTCTTCCTTCGAACTGCTAACTCCTTAAAGCGCCTTTTCGACACTTAGTCAAATTTTGAATATGTGCACACCTTTCAATAGATTTTCACACACGACTTAACTTCCTTGTGAGTGACTGTGCACGCCTTGCAACAATTCCTTACTCAACTCAGTTTCTCCTTCTGAACAAGAGAACTTAAGTATGTTTCTGCTTGTGCACACCTTGCAAGGCCTTCTACACTTTGTCTCAAACAAATCTTCAAGATACTCCTCCTGAGCTTCTGAGTCAAAAGACTCTGTAAACGCACACCTTGCGAACAATATACACTTCCTGCAAATAAAATTTCAAGTTATCTATCTTGATCTTCTGAGTCGCAACAGACTCTGTCAATGCACTCCTTGTGAAAACAAGCTCGAGAAGAGAAAAAATTGAAGCTTATCTAAACTCACAAATTCATAGATTCAACCATGTAAATGCATTCATAACATAAGAAAAAGTAATAACAGAGAAAATGAAATTAAACATAAAACCTACCATTCATTCAAATAGACACATCAATGGAAACACCATACATTTGGAACAATGCTTCTCTGTTATATTCATTCAAATGAAATGTACATGGGCTCATATATTCTGATAATCTTCAACAACTTCTACAAATTCTACAACAAATACAACTATAGTAATAACAATTTTCAGCTATAATGGAAACAACTATAAACAACCTCATTTGTGCAACCATACATTTATTTATACAAGAGGGCTAATAGAGTTTTCCCTTCGACTACCTTTGCGCTATCCTATCGAATTAAGGATGTATTACAATAAATGTTTGAGACAGACAAATAAGAGAAAACGCTTCAAATCCATACTGCAAGCTACTACATTAAATAAAATACATTCCCCAACGATATCTTGTGATGGATCAACCTCCTAAACATTTACGATCGTCTTTAATTACAATCTTTTCAAATATTACATTAATATGCCATCTTTCAAATTTAAAAAATTCTTCAAAATACGCGTTGAGGTTGAGTTATCCTCCACTCACGCCTTACTGACAATGGTCATGCATCATATATGGATAGTTTTCATTTCTGGTATGACAACCATTTTCATATTTTATTTTTTGAATCTAATCCACCTTCTTTAGAGAACATCAATGTGACAAATTAGGAGCTAGGTATGACTGTCAGTGTCCAGTTTGCATATTCTTCAGTGGTATTGTTCCTTGTAGATTCATCTTCGACCCTGTCCAACTTTGTGGATGGATCTGCATATTACTATCCACATGATTAGTGCATACCTTTGGTTAATATTCCTATGGAGTTCTGATATCTTTAGCATGGAGTTCACATGAGAACTTGGATATGGGACCTAGGTTTACAGTGGCGGTTGGACTACTTCAACATGATGGTTCACATTTCTACATGGGACCCTGATTTTCTATATTATTTCAACACTTTGTCAACACTTATCCATGGGACCTTAGTATATGGTTGTACACCCTCATAACACGTGTTGACAACAATGCGTTCATAAGGGGGATGAAATGTAGTGTAGCTAGAGAGGTAGTGGGGGGGCCGCGGAGGGCCCATAGTGATAATAGTGGAGGTCATTCAATGTAAGGTGGAATAGGTCCACTATACTATTAAATAAGGCCCACTGTGGTAGTTAGATATAATAAATGTAAGAGGACTTACTAGAAGGTTCCTCCTCTAGAATGTTCTTAGGTGGTTGGTAGCACTATATAAATGGGTTCAAGCAATGTAATGGGGGGTGACGAGAAGTATTGTATTTGGAGCGGTATATCAATAGGAGCATGCCCCCTCGAAGATGAAAGTGAATACAAGAGGATCCATTCCATAATATGATCCATTGTATGGCGTTGCCCCACCTCAAGTGTTTTCAAATAATAAAGTGTGGTTTCTTCTATATTTCTATGTGGATCTATTGAGATATTTCTATATTTAGTCTTTGGAAATTAACAGTTTACCCATCTCAATGGATATGGGATAGTATGATCGTAAAAATCCATTCCAATATTGCTAACCAGATTCGTTGTTATGATATTATCCTATGAACCAGAGATGAACATATCATCTATCTTGGTATTCTTCACCTAGATCTTATGTGGAAGAGTTTGGTCATCTCCTTTCCTTCCTAGTGATGAAGGATACTCATATTCAATTCCTTATGCGCTGATGTGTAGAAAATATTCTTGTCCACATCGAAGATTCTTTCAACCTAATTGCTCAAAAATGTGGCTAGAATATTCTTTTTCTTTGCATCCTTCTTGCAATTCCTTGAGTTCAAATCTAGATGTAGTTTCAAACACTTTTCCTCGATGTTCCCTTTAATATTTCAATGGTTACAATGGTTTCTAATATCCTTGCACCAATGTGCAGTGGCTTCCATCTTATTATACTTCCCCCCTTTCCACTTCTTCTTCCCCTCCTTGGAAGCTTCATGGTTCTCTTTCTACCTGGAACCACTTGGCTTCCCCTTCTTGTGGCCTATGTTTTCCATATATTGTTCTTGTAAACATGCCTTGTCCATTATCCTTAGCTTGAAAAGAATCACTTGATTTTGTAAATGGATTTATAGAGCTCCTAGATACTTGAAACATATGTCTCAACTCTTGGGAGAGATACCTAGCATGATGGACATGTTTATGAACTCGATGGTGTACTCTTCTACACTCTGCCCTTGATTATTCTTGAACTAGTACCACCAGATCCATTGGTCCTCTACATACCTGATAGGGTAGAATTGGGACTTCATGAAGGTTTTAAAGTCCTCTCACCTAGTCACTGGCAGATCACCCTCCATCCTAAGTGTTTCTATATGGATTTACCACTAGGTTAAAGAATGACCCTCCAACTTCAGTCTGACAAATGATATATTTTTTTCTTCATCTATCTGGTGAACACTGAAATAAGATTCTAGTTGTTGCAACCAATTATTCAATTTTAATGCATCAATATAATCTTGGTATGACTTTATTTCCACTTTTGCTTCCATATTGAATGAAGACTTGTTGGCTTGGAAACAAGTCCCTTCAATTTTACCTAAAATGAAAAGGAGATCCTTATAAATATTTTTTTAGTAGGATTTATCAAGCTCCGTAGTCTCAATCTATCATTATTTTTAACTGCTGGAAATAAATCATCCTAAGGTTGAAATTCTCTATAATTTTTGGATATTTAGCTTGTCAATTTTCTGGTAGGCCTTCATATATATATTTTAAATCTGATTACCAGAAACATGTGTTTCTTAAAATATATCGTGATAATTCAACGACAAAATTTGAGTTTATTCTCAGATCAAGTCATGGTCATTGGATATCAACATGTATTTAAAAGAATGGCTTCTCTATTGCTTGTTATTTCATTTTCCCTTCTTTGCAAATACCTACCTTGGTCATGTTTGATTATCATCATTTGTTTTGGGAATTAATGTGTTTGGTTTCATAATGATGATGCTGAGAAATTTTCGTTACACAATAGAAGGAGTTATTGTTTGGCAAATGAATATGATTTTGATTGACTTCATTATATGTATGGTCGGATTCACTGGTAAATGATTTATATTATTTATGTAACTAAACATTTAATCACCCTACACTGATGGATTCAAATTCATTGTTGAAATGCTTTATATGTTAACTATGTTGATTTTTCTATACCTAAAAATATCTGTGAACAAAAATACCCACCTGTTGCGTTTTCATTATGAAAAGACTTGGCATTAATCATGGCATCATGGTAGGATTCTGAGCCAGTATTCATGATGTTTGAGTTGACAGGTATTGGGTGTATAAGTAACATGTATAGTCATTCTCATCCCGCATATTATTGAATCTATTGAACATACACCTATGCATTCATTTATCATTGTAGTAAATCTGTTGCCAATGGTACTGTTGCCAATGGTACAAATAGGTTATTCATGTACTTAACTGACTTGTAAATACCACCATTTATTTTCTCTATTCATACCATCTTCCATTCTCTGGTCAACCAAAGTAAAGTGTAGGGAGAGAATTATTATGTCTTATTCAAGTTCTTTGAATTTGTTATGAACCTTGTTTTGGTAATTATGAGAGAATACTGAAATTAATTCCTGGTTCTACTTCTCTGAAGGCTGTGTATTGCTTAGTCACTCACGCATTTCCACTCTTTCTATTGGGATTTCTTTTGTATGTCATATTTCTCAAACCCTCGAGTTTGGTAATGGCCTCAGTAATTCGATATGAATCCTCAAGGGTTGAACATGATAAAGATTACAATGGTTCTCTTTCCCTCATTCAAAAGGTCATATGGTGGGGATTTCTACAGAAATTCTATGGCTATAATGGCCGACCTACCTAGGGTTTTAGACAAGAATTTCAATAACAGAACAATTTGTATTGGGGGTTTTGAGCTCCATATAAATGAGGGTTTTATTGCTATTATTACTGATTTGTCATTTAATGAAGAAAGTGATTAAAAAAAATCTCCGATGAATAATACCCCATGGTGTGAGTTTTTCAAGTTCGAGCATTTAACTCGTCATCAAGGTACGCCAATAAATTTGTTTGTAAGGGTTTCTACGACTTAGTATTTTGCTATGACATTTGTTTCCTATTGGTGTTTTTGGTGTATAAATTAATCCTTCTCTTCTATCTTTGAAAATCCTTCAACAAGGTTATAAAACCCAGAACAAAATTTGTTTCATTATGGCTTAATTCAAGTGTTAGTTGAATTTGGTTTGTTTTTGTTAAACGATTCCTGATAATTTTTTCAAACAATTTTACCCAAATAGTCATGGATACAAGAAAATACTAAAAGGGTTTTTCTTGGAAATAATAAGTAAGATGGGTTTGTAGTAGAGATTCACCAAGTGTCTTTTGTATCAGTTAATGAAATAGTCGATGAAGCCCTAAATAAAAGACAACTCATGTGTCAAATTGAAAAATCACTTGAACTATGGCTAAGAAGCAGGATATCATCATCATCTGCAAAACGTGAAGAAGCTCCAAATCCCGATGATCAGTTTTGATAAAATTTATTTTCATCTGTATATAGTGTTTATATGTGTGTATTTTGACAGTGTGAATATTTTTGAAGGGTATCTCATTTTGTTTGAAGTTATTTTCTGTTGTTTGCAATTTTTTTATTTAGAGTAGCTACAAAATCATCGATTCCATAGCCACTCTTAAAATATTTAAGTTATTGATATGTTTTTTCTTTTTCTTTTTGGTGTTTACAGGTGCCAAATGTTTGTTACAAGGTTGATCATGGCATAATATTATATCTAAATATGTCAGTCAAAATCAATCAGGGTATGGTGCCAGTCTTTTAGGATCATTGCAAGGAGTTGTAAGCAGTTTAGATATATTCATATCAATGACTTATTGTTACAACCTTTCATTTCTATCTTTTAATCAAAGTTTTGTTTGATTCGAGAGATCATTATTCAACATATGGGATTGACTCCCTGGAATAGGATTAATGTTTTCCAATTTTAGAGAACTATCCCTTGTTTTTAGCGAACAATTATGAAGTGTATCTTGGGTTATCACAACTCTAAAATGATAAATAGAGTATGATTAGGAAGGGGGGTTCTTCATAGAGGATAAAATGTTTTTAACTTTTAAATACACTTTTTTTTGTAAACTGAGTTTTTCAAAGGAATAGTGATGGGGATGCTACCAACAATTTGTAGATCAAATTTATTATGAAGCGATGATATTCTGGGATAGATCTGTAAAGTTTAATTTTAAAAACTCAGTATGAATTTTTTCTGCGTTGGTATTAATTTTGATCTATTAAATGGAATTGGTTCAATTTTGCATCTTAGAAAGTGTTTTTGTAATGCTTCATAATTTAATTATGTTGACTCACATTAACTTATGCAATCTGTAGTGATCGAATAGTAGAATGTCTTCTATGATTTCTAATTATTACATGTTTTATTTATAAAAACGAGCTGAATTGATTTTAGATTTGTCATGCTCTCACGGGATAGGTTTTATTAAGTTGTTTATTTGTTTTTGTAGGTTTAGAACTACATTTTTATTGGTTTAAATTGGGATTATAGATTTATAGTTTGCATTTAGATCAAAAGAGCTTAATGAAGTCCCCGCTCAAGGAGAAAATCATCTTATTGGCCAACATAGCCCTAAAACCCGTTAGAAACAACTACAYCAAATGATTGAGGTTATACTTAAAGAACCTTGGTCTGGCTTGTTTCCCTTGCATTGACGAGTGGTCATTTATGCCTATCAACAAATGTCACTAGAAGGAGGGTTGAGGTAAATTAAATGATTAGTCATTATCCCTYATGTTSTAATAATTTTAGATCTATTAAATCTTCTTATTTGTCGTCACAAAACTCACTAGAAGGCAAGTTGTATGAAAATCTAACCTACTTGGAGTCAAATTCTTTATTGTTACATTACATTAATGGCTCCTTCCCATACCTCTATTTGGAATTGTTTTTCTTGATGAATCATTTTTTATGCTCCAGTAAAGATAGTCCCTCTCTTGTCAAAGAAAAAGTTTTATGGTAAGAATGATGTTTCTTCATTTGATCATATTCTTCAGTTTATTGAAAATTGTAGTGAGTATGGTATTGATGAAGATGTGACATGAAAGATTTTTACTCTCACTCTCACAACTCAAGCCAAAGAATGGTGTCAATCATTGTCGGTTTCCTCTATACATAACTGGGATCAATTTACAACAATTTTCCTTCATGCATTCCAAGATTATGACTATGATAAGGTATGTTTTTAATTTGAAAATCTACGTAGATTTGAAGGAGAATCTTTAAAAAGCTTTCTCACTAGATTCAAATTTATTTGTTTTAAAATTCAGTCCCAAGATTTACCTTCTGATATAGAATTAATGGAATGGTTTCAATATATCATTTCTCTTGTATATCAAATAGATATGATGAAGCTAAAGTTATAATTTTTCTAAGTACATTCGATACTATCAATGGGCCTATGTATGCTAGTGACATTTCTTATCCAATTAAAAAAACAATTTAAAAATTGTTGATGAATAATCTCCAGAAGATATGAGCTCGTCTCATGAAATTGATACTGCTCCTAAAACTGTTTCAGATCATAATAAAGTTGTTGTTTTTAATGAAAAGAATAATAAGGAATCAATAATACAAATTAAAAACATTAGCAATTAGGATGAAGTTTATCACATTAAATATGATTCCAAGTTTTACGATATCATTATTAATCCTACTCAGCGACACATCTCAGAACACCTAGATACTCATTTTAAAGAATGTAAATCTCTATCCAATAAAATATATTACACTCCTGAAATCATCTCAAACACTCCTGAAATCATCTCAAACTATGGTGAACCTGGGGTCTGTTTTGAACAAAACAACGAATAAATAGTATTGGAAACTAAAGTATCAAACATAGAAACTTTTAAATTTATTTCCTTAAACAACCATTTCTCATTATATCCTAATCTTTTTGTGAGTAATAATTTGTTTGAAAATCATTTAAAGGTTTCTATTTGCACTAATACATCATTTCAAGACAAATACATCATTTCAAGACAAAGGAACTATCTTTAATCCAATAATTTATCAACCTTTTACCAATCATGATCACAATAATGAGCTATTAAATGATCATTCTTCCAATGGTTCTGAGTGTTTTCATACAAGTTCGTCCAAATATTCTTTTGGTTCTGATTTATTTATTGTAAGGGAAGATAATGAGAGGAATGATAGTCAAGTCATTTATGATCACGATCTGAATATTGAGAATATTGAGGCACTTCACCCTTTGGTGATGGTTATGTCAGGTTCTCATGTTCTCAATCTTCAAAGTCAATCTATATTTCAATATGAGAGGTGCTCTTATACTAATAATGTTGAAATTAATCTTGATCCTGAATCTTCTAATCATCATAAAGATTTCAATTTTCAAAAAAATGAATCCATTCCAATTTTTTATTTCAAGGTTATCATTCAAGTTTCCATTTTTTTTTCATTATTTTGAACTATTTAGAAAAGTATATGCTAGTACTAATATTGATTGCATTATCTTAGATGTTACTTGTGAAAATGAATTTTTTGTAAATAAATTCCTAGTGTCTTGTAACAATAATGTTAATAAATATGTAAATTATTGTTCAAGTACTAACAATTTTCTACACACTCCAGCATTTGAAAGTACATCATTTGAGTTCTATCCATATATGAATCTTTTTCCATCTTTAACTGAACTCCATCTCCATCTTCACTTTTGTGATCAATTCAATCTTGTTTGGAGAAATCAATTTCAAAGAATATTTCTAATGTTCTTCCTCTTGTACATACTAATAAATTTTCTTTATAGGATAAGATTTATGAAACTTCTTATCGGTTTTCTAATCCAACTGTGCTTCCCATTAAACTATTTCACTTTAACCACATGGATTTTCATGATAGGATCGAAGTATGGTTGGGGAATTCATTTCAAGCGAGGTTTCCTGTAAATAAATTTATTTTCCTATATCTATTAGAAATAGATGTACATAATATGTTAAATCTTTCTTCACATTACAAACGATTTAGTTTTTTCTATTAACCCTTGATGTCATATGACTGCAAGGTTAAAAAAACGGAAATGGCTCCATTGGAAACTCAATTTTACCTAGTTCCAATTGTCCCTGTAGAGTATACTAGGAGCAGGAGTAGTTTAGTTTATTTTCTTTTACTAGAGTAATTTAGGTATGAAAATAAGCAGGTTACGAGCCCTTCAGAGAGGTCCACTTTAGATTTTCATGCTTATATATTTTATTTTACGGTAAATATTGGAAAATGTTTCAAAGTGTGCTAACAAATCTATTTGTTCATTGAACCTATTCAGGGAAGTACACTTTCTTGTTCATCAGATTTTGATTCATGTCAAGCTATGCTTATAAATTGATCATACATGTCTTCTCGAAAATAAATATATGGATATGATTCATTATGATTACCTTGCTTTACACATTTCATTTTAATGCTTCTAATGTTGTTGAAACTACTGCTAATACTTCCAGTAGAGATTAAAATCCCAATAGATGTAAATTATTGTTGAATCTAATTTATCAAATGACACTTAGTCAATATGACTTGGTGGACAATAATGATAATTTTCAACATGGTTAGATTCAAAATTTATTATCAAACAACATTTTCAGGATACATTTTGATATTATTTATTTTTCATAGGTAAATTCAGAACTAGTTCCAATTTCTTCAACAAAAGGTTTATCATTAAGTATGAGGTCTAGTAATATTATTAACATAAATCATGAGGAGGCATATAATTGTTTGTACTCTGGATATCATTACTTCTTTTATATGGATTTGTTTTGCAATGTGAATCCATATAGTAATGATTCTATCAAATTTTCTATTGAAACCTTTACTTCAACTAGTTCAAATTTAATTGAAAAATGAACTTTTCGCGATGATGTAACTATAAATATGTTGACTATCAATATTCATTTTGAACCCCTTGCATATCCTTCAGTTTGGACAGTTGTTTCTTTTACTGCTCGGATCTTTGTTTGAGTTTCTATTTATGTTGTTTCCAAAGGAGTAGGCAATTATGTTTGTGTCGCGACAAAATTGGTGTGGACTTTCCTCCTGGGAAGTGGGTTTCTTCCCTGTATTCTAGGCCTCTTTGATTTCTTCCTCTCATAGGCCTTGTCATCTTGCTCCAACTATTTCCTTAATTCTCTAATTATTTCTTTGATTCTACCAACTTTTTGTTTCAATACTTTGATTTTTTTAATCCTTTTTTTCAATATCTTGTTTTCCTGTTTCAATTTTCTGATTTTATTGTGGCCTTTTTCTGTTGTTTTCTATTTATGGGGAATCTCAATGTCTTCCCCACCTTGATTAGTTGGTGACTTCTCCCTTGTTTCTTCTGGATTCTCTGTCTGTTCTACAAGATTGTTTACCTCAATGTGAGGTTTTGACTGTTCTGTATCTTCAAGGGATGGCATCTCCATGTCAGGGAGATCCAAGGTAGGGTTTGAAGAATAAGTTGGTGCTTGGTGTTCTTCAGACCTGCCTGTGTCTTCGGTAATTGATGTCCCTAAATTCCCCAGTACTTGAGCCATTTATACCTCATAAATTTTGAAGAATTGTTTTGTAAGGGTTGTTTTGTCTGTGCATTTTCTTGAGTGTTCTCATGTGAGGGTTGCATAGTTTCCTGCCTATTTTCAGGCTGAATTGTCTTTTTACCCCTTCTTCTTTTCACAGTAGAGGTTTCAGGAACAACAATTGTTCTTTGTCTCATCTTCTTTGATGTTTCTTCCTGTTTGGTCTAGGTTTCTGCCAACTGGATGGAGTCTGCTTCAATTTTAGGCTGGGGTAGTGGAGTTTCAATTTGGGCATTGCCTCCTTCTTCTTGAGATGTCTCAATTCCCTATGAGGGAATTTCTTGGTGGATTTCGGGTTGTTCGATTTGTAGGGGACTATCAGTCTCGATTAAATCTCCTCAATTTATTTGAGTTTGGCTCAAGGCCTTGTTTACTATTAGCTTTACTAGTCCATGTAGACTAATTATAGTAATAGGGTCTTTAGCCTTCTGAGTTCTTGCAACAAATTCATGTAGCATGGCATTTAGAAAGAATGGAAAATTTATTACTAACCTCTGTTTTAGAGCTGCTAACAATTTGAGGTGGCGTAGCCTCACCACATCGTACCCCCCATAACATGTGATATATTTTTGTATTACTCCTGCTAGCTCCGTCCATGGTTCGTTGAGAGCAGTGGGGTTGAGTCCCTTCCCTTTTTTATCGAGTTCTTCTCTAGGTTATACAAAATATTCCACAACCTCCTTGAGTGTTGTATACTTCTCAATCCACTGTATGCCTTCATTTGGGAGGCATGTAACCTCCGCTATAATTTCCTCAGTGACTATAATTTGTATGTATTGAAACACATAGACTCCTCTCTGCAAGTTCTAGAAAAATGCTAGCGTGATATTTGTGTCATATCCCTACAATGTGTTGAAATATTTTGTCCACCTCAGACGATGTAAAATTTCCCTTTCCTGGTCGGTTACCTGCAACAATGTGGGCTCTCGGTGTACAATTCGACCGCCCATGTCTTATGTGAATATATGAGGACATATATCATTCCCAGTTGCAACTTAGTTCGACCAGCTTTTGAGACAATATCACCAAAAATAATGAATATCATAGAACAACAAATGTATATAAAAATGTGAGTTTTTCCCATTTATTGCAATCATTATGATCTATCGATAGATGTGAAGAATGTCCTCCCCCTCATAAATGGAAAGATCGACCTCGATCATCGATATGTGTGAGTGTAATGGTGGCAGGTAGTTCAAGTGAGGAGTAATTACTACACCGCTGGGAGAGAAATCATAAATAATCTTCAAAAGCACTTTAACGGTAATCATGAACAATAGTCACTCTTTTGTGGGAAATTCAAATTTACATGTACCTATGTTCAAAAAACGTTTAAGGAAAAAGATTCCGAGTAATTTTAAATTTGTTCACGTGTTTAGAAATATTCCACATGTCATAATGTTGTTACTTTCCCTTGTTATTGGATATACCATAATGATGGCCTCTTTGTAAGGAAAGGAAGTCTAGGAATACACAAAAATACTTGGCATATTTAAGGTAAACTTCTATACCATAGGTAGAGCCACTGTTGCCAGAAGGCATCCATAGCCTCGACATGGTTGTCTTTTAACCCATAGATGAGCCCGTATTCTGAATAGTTTGAATCATCTTTTCCCAAAAAGACCACTATCTCGGTTTGGTAGTCAGATAATGATAATTCCACTCACTAGATCGTAACCTAAGTGAACAAGTTGGCTCGTGATGAGACCTCTTGTCCTTTGAAGAAAAAAAATGCCAAAGGCCATTGCCCTGGTGTGGTAGCCATAGTGGGAATGCCACTTATGTTATTATCTGATGATCATGGTAGGTTGTCTCATGATGATACCCCCTATCCTTTGTGGGACAAGTTTATTACTTTACTTATATTTAATTTTTTTTGTTTCCATCGTTTTTTTTTTTTTTCTCTATTAAGGGAGGCTCATCTACTCCTTAAGAGTGAGGGATGGCGTAAGAAGTGTAAGAATTCCAGGTAAATTTTCTTTAGACTCCTTATTATGATATGAAGGAAAATTATCATTCAATTATATGTGTATACATAGAAGAAAGAAACGAATTATGGTGGTTAAGTATTATGAACAATATTTAAGATAATTCGGATAAATTAATCCAAAAACAATTCGATAAAGTATGCTAGGTAGTCCACAAAAAAAATGAAAAATCGTTACTATGATAATTAGAAGTGATGTTGGTAAAAATTAATTAGTGAAGTTCATACCCAAAGAAGTGACTAACGTAATAATGGTATGCTTGTTCATGAGAAAAGAATCAGAACAACAATAAGGAAAAACCATAGAAGGAACAACAGTTGTTTCTTTCGAGTGAATAGCGCTATGCGAAAAAGGAACGACAATCATGACAAAGGGAACAACAGTTGTAACAAAGGGAACAAAAGTCATTACTTTCAAGTGGATGACACTACCCATGAAGGTTACAACAATAGCATGAAGGGAACGAAAGTTGTTCCGTTCAAATGAACAACAACTCTATGCAAAGGGAACAACAATCGTACGAAGGGAACAATTGTTTTTTACTTTCAAATGAACAACAATGATGATGTTCAAAAAAATTTAACCATCTAATTAAGTGATTGGAAACCTCCCGCCGACATTTTTGTTTTAGCGAATCTGGGATTGATTAGTCATCAACTAAATTCATTTAATTTTTATGGGTAGGTTTATTCAATGATGGTTTTTTAGTGTCATGCATTCATTTTTTTATTTACTATGGTCACTCGATTTTTGTTGTGTAACATGACATATTCATATTCCGTGACAACATGGTTTATATTTGATGGGTTTTACAAAGTGAGATGGGAGAAAGGAACATAAAAGAGTGCTAATTATATTCATTATAGTCATAGTTTCTTGTTCTTATTTTCTCAAGTGACTTCCCTAGAAAGTAAAAACTAAAAACTCAATCAAGTCTGTAAAGAAATCCATATACAATATGTACAGTACTGGTAAAAATCATAATTTTATGAAGTTGAAGTTGTTGGGTTACCTTCCCAGCGAGCTAAAATCTGAATAGTAGGGTCCTTACTTACTTCTTGGAAAAATGATTCTTTTGAGAGCGGCTAATGGTAGAGTTGTAGTCGATGTCCATTTACCAGAAAAGGAGAACCAAACTCGTTGATGGTAACCAAAGTGATAGTTCCATTATCACGAACTTCATTGATTTCATATGGTCCCAACCACCTTTTCTGTAATTTTCCAGGAAAATCCTGAAATCTGGAATCATAGAGAAGTGACCAATAACCTTTATGGAAGGATTTCTTCTTGATATGTTTATTGTGCCAGCTAGCTCTCGGCTACCAAATAACAACTGTGTGTTGCAGGGCGAACATGTATACTTCATATAACTCATTGAGTTGTTGTAGGCATTGTGTATGTGCTTCTGTAACATCCAGTCCAATTTCCTGGGCCATCCTTAGAGTCTTGATCTAAAATTCAATTGGAAATATGGGTTCCTTTCCATAGACTAGATGATAAGGAGAGTAGACGGTAGTGTTACGCCATGTCGTGTGATAGGACCATAAGGCATTTGGAATATCAACTTCCCAATTCTGATGTTTGTTGAGTCTGTTTTTATAAAAAATGCCTCCAATACTTTATTAGTACTTTCTACTTGTTTGTTTTCCTGTGGGTGGTAGGGGGAAGTAACTTTGTGTTTAATATGATAATTGCACAGAGAGGTCGTGATTTTACGGGATGTAAATTCTGATCCTCCATCAGTGATTACTTCCCTGGGTAATCCATATCGTACAAATAATTCGGAGATAAACTTAATAATTGTTTTCTTCATTGTGTTTGACAAGGCTATTGCCTCTACCCATTTGGTCACATAGTCTATTGCAACTAGTATATAGGCCTTCTGGTTTGATTTTGGGTTGAAGGGGCCAACAAAGTCTAGTGCCCATCTCTCGAAAGGTTCTTCCACTACTTGTGCTTCCAGGGGCATTTCGTCAGCTTGGCCTGGTCGACCCATACTTTGATAGCTATCGCAGGCTTGGATATGCTTCTTCACATCTTTAAATATCGAGGGAAATTAGTAGCTCATATGTAAAAGCTTATTCCCAGTTTTGCGGTCTGCAAAATTTCCTCCATAGGGCTCATCATGACCTACCTTCAATACATCATAAATTTCATCATCTCTTACACATGTTCGGATCTGGAGGCCAGCTCCAGTGTGGAAACGATATCCACCAATCCAGGTGAACTGTGAACTGCGTTGGATGATCAGTTTCCTTTCCCTTGATGACAGGTGTGCTAGTAGTTTCCCAGCTGCCAGATAATTTTTGACATCAGTGTACCATGGTGTCTTAATAGTGACAATGAATAGGCGTTCCTCTGGAAATTGGTATTCAACTATCAAAGAATCATCTGTTTTGGGTATGCGAGACAAGAAATATGCAACAAGATTCTCTCTTCTAGGCCGATCCTTGATGGTGATGTTGAATTACTGCAATAGTAATAACCACCGAGTAACCCGTCAATTAGTGATCAGTTTGTTAGCTAAATATTTAATAGAAGAATGATTAGTATACAAAATAACTGGATAGCATGTTATATAGTGGCAAAATTTATTAATAGCATGTATAATGGCTAAAAATTCTTTTTCTGTTACTGTGTAATTTAATTTAATAGGAGTAAGATTTTTGCTAATAAAATAAATAGCATAAGGTTACTTGTCTTCTTCCTGTCCAAGGATAGTGTCTATGGCGATAACCAATGCATATATAGAAATATGAAATGGAAAATTCCAGTTTGGCCCTCTCAGCACCGATGTTGTTGAGACCAACCTTTTGAGTTATGCAAATGAAACATCACACTTATCAGACCACTAAAATTTTTCATTACCAATTAAATCATGTAAAGGTGCATTTGTTCTTGAAATTTTTTCTATGAATCTATGATAATAGCCTGCACAGCCAAGGAAACTACGTACCTCAATTTGTGTACGAGGTGTAGGTAGATTAATAATTACCTCTATTTTTGTTGGATCTACCTTAATTCCATCTGCATAAACATAGTGTCATAATACCACACACTCGGTCATCATCATATGAGATTTCTCATGACTCAAACAAAGCCTGGTATCAATGCATCGTTCCATTACCTTCTCCACATTACTTAGATCTTGATTAAGGGGTGAAATCATCCATGTAAACTTCAAGTCCTTCATTAATCAAATAAGAAAATATGCTCAGGATGGCCCTTTGGAATGTGGTTGGAGCATTACATAATCCAAAGGGAAATACTCTTTATTCGAAGGTACTCCATGGACATGTAGTAGTTTTATCTTGGTCTTCTGGAGAAATATGGATCTGATTATAACCACTAAAGCCATCTAAGAAGGAAAACCATTTCTTCCTTGCTAAAGTGTCAAGGACCTGATCAATAAAAGGTAAGGGAAAGTGGTCCTTCTGGGTAGCCTTATTGAGTTCTTTGTAGTCTACACAGATTCACCATTTCCCATTCTTCTTGGGGATGATTACTAGTGGGGAAACCCACCGACTGTTTGAAATAGGATATACAAAATCTACATCCAACAGTCTCTGTAACTCTTCTTTAACAAAGTCCTTGAGATGAGGGCTCAATCTTCGTTTGGGGCTGTTGGATGGGTCAGACATCTTTATCAATATATATATGATGTTTATAGAGTTGGGGATTGATGTCCTTCATGCCAGGATACTCCCAAGAAAAATCCTATTGATATTTAGAAAGGATTTGAATCAATTTTTGTTGTTGTTGCTTACTCAGATTAGCACTAATATTCAAAAACCTCCCTGGTGAAATTTCAACTGATATGTTGTTATGGAAAACAGTAGTGTGAATATGTTGCTCCATCAATTCTTCCAAAGGATCTCCCTGTGCTTCATTATCTAAAACAACTTTTAGCATTTGACATGTGGGGTTTCTTATAATGGATGGGTTGTTAATGAAGCTACTGATCACATCATCTTCTAGTTGGTTCTTGATTTTGAGAGATTCTTCCAGTGTGAGAGGAGATCGTCGATTCTTTTCTAGATATCTAGGTGGTGGAAACTGTTGTTGTATGATAGGCGTACTTGGTTTAGCTGGACGATACAGGATGAGATTCTTTGTATCACTTCCTCTAGAAATTTTCATGTTGCCCATGAGACATCCTATGTATGCATCTATTGTTGTGAGCCATGGTATTCCCAGTATCAATGGGTGTCCATCGAGTCCACTTCTTGGGTTGATAACAAGGAAATCAGCTGGGTATTCCCAAGAGTTGACTGAAATTGATATATATTATAATGTTCCGACTAGTTTAACCATTGATCTATCAGCCAATTCTAACATAATTGAAGAAGGTTCGAAGGAGGTGATACCTAGGGTGTTACAAGTTTCAATGGTCAGAATATTGATGGCTGCCCCCAAATCCACTAGTGTATTTGGAAAAAAAATCCTTGTATCTGAATTGTTATCACAGGATTCCCTAGGTCTGTATACTTGACCAACTCATGCTTACCTAGAATAATATTGGACAAGTCTCTTGCCATGTGAACAGTTTATGGATTTTTATATTTTATGAAAGGCTTCTTCCCACATAATTCTTTGATCATTTTTGCATAGATAGGAATATCTTGCAGAGCTTGTAGGAGTGGGATTTTAACATATAAATTTTTAAGTTCCCCCATGATATCAAAGTTATGGTATGTAGTTGGTTTTGCTATCATTAATCTCTCGAGAAACGGGGGAGGAGGAATTGCGTCCTCATCAGGATTATGTTGCTAGACTATGTTCCCCCCCTCTTCTACTTCTTTTGTTATGACCATAGTCAAGGGTTTTATTGTTGGTTATATATTATTTTCATTCTCCTTCTCTTGGTGAATGTTTCTTTCTTCAGGATAAATTATGCACCCTGACCTCAACCAGAGTTTGTTGCACCCTACAGAGTTGATTTCCCCGTCCAAATTCTCAATAATTTGCAAAAGATGGGATAGTTTATTATTAGGATTTGGGTTGGGTTGAGCTAGTAATTGAGGGTGCATTTGAGGTTGAGGGTTAGAGGGTAATTGAAGTGGAGCTTGTAAAGTGGGTTGAGGTTGAGGAGCCATCCCCATGGGTGGATTGGTCATCCCCATGGGGCGCTACCAGTTTTGATTCCAATTGGGGGCTTGGGTAGATGTGTTAGTCCACTGTGAAGGATAGGGGTTATTATTTGAATTATTCCAAGTTGGGGTGGGGTATTGTAAGTTAGGCCAGGTAGGATTTGCAGCAGGTTTATTTGTCTAGGTGGGATTTGTAACTGGTTGATTTGTCCAAGGTGCAGTAGGATATTGTTAGGATTGTCAGGTGGGTTTAGCAAATGGTTGGCCCTGCCATGCATTTACAGAATTATGCTGCTAATTATACTACCTAGAAAAGAAAGAGGAAGGATCTTGTAGCATACCTGGGGAATGAGCCTTCCATTGGCGACATTGAGCCATCATATATACTGGTTTTGTTTCCTCTTCCACTTCTTTAAAGACATATTTTAGTCCTGGGAGCGATGGGTATTTCTCTGTCACATGGTATTTGGCACAGATGGTGCAAACTCGAACCACATCCAAAGGACATTCCCTCAGACTATGTTTTTTCTGCATCGGTGGAAAAATATGGCCAACGAAAAATATGTTTAGCATGTGTTATAGAAAAATACCACTACAGAGAGGTGGATTCCCTCTTGAACCCTAAATATCTAATATCAAGATAGAAAGGTGCTAACCTTGGTCATTGACATCCATTTAAACCTAGCTAAAGTAATCTATAGAGAAGAGGAAGAAGATGTACCTTTTTATGATGTTTGTCTTTGCCCAATTACAAGTTGAGCTCTGATCCAAAAGCTCTTCAATAGGTCTTGCAATCCAATCAAAGACAAAGCATGCCTCTTATTCTACTGTGATTAGTCTGAAACTATATGTATCCATTAAAGATAAGTTCATGTAGGCATACACAATATTGAAGGAAATAGTCCAAGCACATGTATTAATGAGAACTTGATAGAGATACTTACAGACCTTTGATGTAGATGTAGTAGCCTCACCAAGTCCTCATTGTCCAACCCCTTTCTCAAATGATCCACAAACAAAATGACTATGCTTCATTGATTATCTCCCTTATGAGATCATAAGTTTGATGCCTTCAATGTCCTCCCTTTTCACCATGAAGAGGCCTCCTTATATAGGCTTGGAGAGGCCTAACCACTTTATATATTCTTGGGATAGGTTGAGGATATTTATCCATCAGTTGTGGATCCTCCCTAATGATCTAAAAATGAAGAAGACTTGTATTCTTGAAAAATATTTGCAAGTAAAATTTATGTGTTAAAATGAAAATGGATCAACTTTGCAACACAACTTAAATAGGATTTACTCATTCAAGATGCATATAAATAGTAGAAAAATCAGTGAACATAAAACACATAACACAACAAATGATAAAGGAGTTCACCTCTCTCTCGGGCTATATCTCCTGGTCCAACTTCCAATGGATCATTTGTATTATTTTATCAAAGTGCTCAAAAATGTGTTTTACAATGCTCAAAATGCCAAATAGACTGCTCCAATGGCTTTAGAACGTCCAAAAACCCCTAGCTGGGCTTTTTCGGCACCTCGTTTGGCCAAAAATTGAAGAAGATAGGCTTCCTGGAAGTCTCCCCTTCAAGCTTGTTGTCTCTGCATCTACAAAACGCACCCCCTTCAGCTCAACCTAGCCCACACGCATTTTAAAGCATAAAAACTTGGCATCGGGCGCAACCGCATGAACCGTACAAACTGTAGGACGGTTATGGGCGCACCTAGACCCTAACTGTCAAGGGCTAGATCATATGACCCATGTGACCGTGCGTTTAAAAGTAAGGGCCATAACCGTTTGAACCGAATTCAAACCAACGCATACCTGAACATGCGTCAATGGTCATATGGTAACAAACATGTGACCACGGCCATATCAAAAGGGATATGTTTAAAACATATACCCGCGCCTATGGTCATATTACAACATAACATACAACCGGGGTTTAGTTTTAAATGTGTGCGCAAAGGGTTTAAATCGTGGCCATATTACAATACAATATAAGCACGGGCTGGGGCTAGGCCCCAGCCCAACCCCCCACCCATACATACATCATTTCAATTCAAATGTAATCCAAACCATATAGTGTTAAGAAACACTATGGTGGTGCATTGGTTGGTGGTGTTTGCCAAAGCTTTGCATGCGGGTGGAGGTCACGGGGTCGATTCCAGTGGACTCCAAATAAATTTTAAACCAATAAATAGGGGACATGTGGCGGCCATTGATTGGGACACGTGTCACCATTCCATTTGCTGCAAACAAGCCATGTCACCTGTCAACTATGCAAATAGTTGCCTGCCACGTGTCATACGACCTACCACGTCAGCGTCCATACAGACTGTACGTACTGTACAGTCAACACCCATTTTTTTGCTTGTTTGTCATTTTGAACAGAACGCGATATCTCTCGCTCCCGACGTTCGTTTGAACCCAAACGAGTTGCGTTGGGTTCATAACAATGAGGTCTACGCTCTTGTTTGTTTTGAAGTGATTCCAAGCACTTTGAATTTTTGAGCAAAATTTGATCCCCTGATCACACCTCCCCATTGGAAAGCTTTTGGACCTCCAAAAGACTATTTTCAGTCTATCTGAAGATGAGGGTATAGTTCCCTCACTCTTCCAACCTCAATCCACTTGGATTTGCTTGGATTTGTACTTTTAAGACCAACTCGAAGATACTCCACATTTCCTCGTTTTGAAGTTCACATTCTCCTGTCAAGGATGGTGTCTTCATGTAGTTCTGTAAGATATTCTGGGGAAAACACATCTATAGAAGGAATCTGAACATGCTCTCCTTGATCATCAATCAAAGGAGGCTCATACAATTTCAAATTCTCAACATTAACAACTGCATACATTTGCATATAAGGAGGCAAATCTAAACAGAAGGCATTGTTACCAATCTTGTCGATAATCTTGAAAGGACCATATCGAATTGGTTTGAGATTTTTACCTTCTCCTTTAAGCCTCTCCTTACTGATGTAAATCCAAACTTCATCTCCAACTTGGAAACTATGATCAACACGATGCTTGTCATGTCTCGTCTTGTACTTGGATTAACTCTTTTCCAACTGCTCTTGCACCATTTGATGTATCGACTGAATTTGTTCAATGAACTTTTCTGCCCTATCAATGTCATATTGACCATCGATAGCAATATCCTTCCCAAAGATAAAATCTAAAGGATATTTGGGCAAATAGCCAAAACATGCTTCAAATTATGACGTTTGAGTTGAAGAGTGCTTAGCTCGATTGTAAGCATGCTAAATGTAGTGTAAATGCTCATCCCAAAGTTTAGGATGCTTACTGCAATAAGCACGAAGAAGATGCACCACTGTTTGATTTACCACTTATGTCTGACCATCTGTTTGTGGATGAAAAGTTGTGCTTTTTTTTAGTTTGGTGTCCATGAGTGCCCATAAACTCGACCAAAAACTTCCAACAAATCGAGAATCCCGATCAGAAATAATGGATTTAGGCAATCCAAAATGCACCCAAACATTTTGAAAAAACATTTGTGCTGTTTGTTCAGCTGTAACCTGCTTTGTACAAGGCATCAAAATACACATTTTTCTAAAACAATCAACCACAACATAAAGATAATCATGATTTCATCTAGACATAGGTAAACCTCCTACAAAGTCCATGGAAATACTTTCCCAAGGACGAGAAGGAACCGGAAGTGGAGTATAAAAACCCAACTTTCGATTGCTAGGTTTACTTATGGCATATAACGAACATCCTCGAACATATCTTGAAACACTTTCATTCATTTTAGGCCAATAGCAGTATCTTTGCAAATTAGCCACTATCTTGCCTACACCAAAATGACTAGCAATAAGAGAAGAATGGGCTTCTCTTATAATGTTGATTCTTTCCCCCTGTGGAATACATAGCTTGCCAAGATGATACAAAAGATTATCATGCACATGGTAATACAATTCCTCAACATGGTTAGAATGACACAAAGTTTCATATACGTCTTTAAAATCAGTATCCAAAGCATATTGCTCAACATAACTTTCATGCATGATAAGACTATGCTTAAGAATAATTGAAGCACTAATAATAGGAATTGAAAGCATATCAATGACTTTGTTATAACTGCCCTTCTTATACCTGATGACCAAGTGGAACTGTTGAAGAAAACCCATCCATATGAAGTGCCTAGCTTGTTGTAGCTTTGTTTGTGATTATAAGTATTGCAGTGGTTGATGGTCGGTGTGAACATTGGTTTCTTTTCCCAACAAATAATGTTTCCATTTTTTTACACTTTGTACCAATGCATACAACTCCTTATCATAAGTAGGATAGTTAATCATGGCACCATTAAAAGTTTTAGAATGAAAACAAATGGGCTTACCATGCTGTAGAAAAATTGCTCCCATTGCATAATTGCTTGCATCTGTTTGGATTTCAAAAGGTTGTCTAAAATTTGGAAGTGCAAGAACTGGCGCTGAACTGATCTTCTCTTTCAAAGTATCGAAAGCCTTCTATTGCCTTCCTCCCCATTGAAAAACTTGCTTGACACTTGTCACTGCATGTAATGGAGCTGCAATGGAAGAAAAGTTAGCAATAAACTTCCTCCAATATTGGGCTGCTCCCAAAAAACTTCTTACCTCTGTCACATTGTTGGGCTTGGGCCATTCCAA
>ML787540.1:504174-525800 GCA_009831015.1 Picea engelmannii | reverse complement strand
TCTTCATGAGCCATACTTGGTGAATGCCTCCTTGAAACTTGCGGTGATGATATATGCTTCCTCCTTGAAGGATGAGAACTTGGCTCCACAAGTTGACCTTCTCCTCTTGTGAGTTTCAACCTTGTGAGCATCAGAAAAAAAAAACACTTGCAAATAATCAAGTCTTCAAAAACCAATGCTCTGATACCAACTTGATCTAAAAATGAAGAAGACTTGTATTCTTGAAAAATATTTGCAAGTAAAATTTATGTGTTAAAATGCAAATGAATCAACTTTGAAACACAATTTAAATAGGATTTACTCATTCAAGATGCATATCAATAGCAGCAAAATCAGTGAACAGAAAACACATAACACAACAAATGATAAAGGAGTTCACCCCTCTCTTGGGCTACATCTCTTGGTCCAACTTCCAATGGATCATTTGTATTATTTTCTCAAAGTGCTAAAAAATGTTCTTTACAATGCTCAAAATGCCAAATAGACTGCTCCAATGGCTTCAGAACGTCCAAAAACCCCTAGCTGGGCTTTTTCGGCACCTCGTTTGGCCAAAACTTGAAGAAGATAGGCTTCCTGGAAGTCCCCCCTTCAAGCTTGTTGTCTCTGCATCTACAAAACACACCCCCTTTAGCTCAACCTAGCCCACACACATTTTAAAGAGTAAAAACTTGGCACCGGGTGCAACCGCGTGAACCGTGCAAACTATAGGATGGTTAAGGGTGCACCTAGCCCCTAACCTTCAAGGGCTAGGTCATATGACCCATGTGACTGCGTGTTTAAAAGTAAGGGCCATAACCGTTTGAACCGAATTCAAACCAACGCATACCCGCGCACGCGTCAATGGTCATATGGTAACAAACATGTGACCGCAGCCATATCAAAAGGGATATGTTTAAAACATATACCCGTGCCTGTGGTCATATTACAACATAACATACGACCAAGGTTTAGTTTTAAGTGTGCGCGCAAAGGGTTTAAACCGTGGCCATATTACAATACATTATAAGCACGGTCTAGGGCTAGGCCCCAACCCAACCCCCCGCCCATACATACAACATTTCAATTCAAATGTAATCTGCACCATATAGTGTTAAGAAACACTATGGTGGCGCATTGGTTGGTGGTCTTTGCCAAAGCTTTGCATGCGGGTGGAGGTCACGGGGTCGATTCTGGTGGACTCCAAATAAATTTTAAACCAATAAATAGGGGACACGTGGCAGCCATTGATTGGGCCACGTGTCACCATTCCATTCACTGAAAACAAGCCATGTCACCTGCCAATTGTGAAAATAGTTGCCTGCCATGTGTCGTACGGCCTGCCACATCAACATCCGTACGGATTGTACGGACTATACAGTCAACACCCCTTTTTTTCTTGTTTGTCATTTTGAATAGAACGCAATACCTCTCGCTCCCGACATTTGTTTGAACCCAAATGAGTTGCGTTGGGTTCGTAATGACAAGGCCTATGCTCTCATTCGTTTTGAAGAGATTCCGAGCACTTTGAATTTTTGAGCAAAATTTGATCCCTTGATCACCTAAGATCTAGCCTTGACCTCATATTCAAATCCAACTAACTCCAGAGATGAGGGGTATTTTCCCTTGATTTTCCTCAATAGCCCAAGATTTCCTCAAGCAGCCCAACGCTCCTTCAGAATGGGGCACAAAGTGTTGCAACGCTCCCCCAAAGGAGGGAAGGGAGTGTTGGTACTCCCTGACAGTGGGTAAGGGAGCGCTGGCCTTCAAAAATGAATTTTGAGTGGTATTTTTCATGGTAAAAGATTTGTACTCTTTGTCATGTGATTTATCCTTCTTAAACCAGTATTTGAGGGTGTCTTTGAAGTGTCCTTGTGATGTCGTTCGAGACACGACATAGGCAATATGACTGTATGATGTCTGTGACACTTGCGAAACTTATAGATAAAATGTGACACTTGTAATGACGACAATAGGTCATCATTGAAGTGAGTAATTTTGATGTGTAACAGATTGCCCCACAAAGTGCAAAGTTAGAAGACATGATGACTGAAGTACTTTGTAGACTTTTTGAAAGGGTATGGACTCAGAGAACCTGGTAGAAGCTGCATACAACCATCAAATAAATGTTATGATATGTTTCAAACCCAAGGCAGGCATACCTATGCTTGGGTGATAAATACTTGCAAGGTGACATAAAATACACTATGGATCCATAATTGTATTAACAAAAAGGTATAGCCACTCAAGATACAATGTGGATCTATACTTCCATGACATGAACTGATCATAGCCATGAAAAATACATAGTGGATCTACGAGATGACAAGACATAGCCAGAGACCAATACAAAGTCGATCTATGTGACAATATATGTGTCAATGTTCAAGAGAAACTTCGTTGGAACCTAGGCAAAGTACATATCAGAGTGATAAATCAACCGAGGGTCTTCTTACCGATCCTGATGCGGTATGAGTCTAACCATGTGAATAGATGTCCTGATTTCAAACATGGCAGAAACCACTTGATTACCGGTCAATGAGGTAAACCGTTAACGAGTGCAAGGGAAATCACCATTGATGTCAATGATTCCCAAGGTACCCTAGTACATTCCAGCGAATGTGAATAGATGAGTTGAAGTCGAACATTCGTGGAATCACCCAATTAGGGGTAAATGATGTAAACCCACTGTTAGAAGCGAGGACGCCTTCCCTTGAGGCATGCAGGTCCTAAGGTACTAACTGGTTTCTAAGTCTAATTCTCGGATAATGTGTTAAGTTCGAAAGGAATAGACTCGTCGCAGGATGGCCTTGATGTATCCCCCATCAGTGACACGAAACTGACATAGAGATGTAAATTGGTAGATCAAATGAACATGGAATGAAACAGGTATTGAAAAAAGATATTTGTGATGGTTGAATCTCAAGGAAGATACTTCCCTTGAACACTGAGGCACAACAAAAAAAACACGACATGGACCAAAACATGATAATGACACACTGTGACTTTCGTCGGGTGACCCAAAGGAGTAAAGAAACTGAGAGGATTGGTTCTATGCAGAGGTTCAACAGATTAAAAATGTATGCAAAGACAAAGTGTCGTGTTCAAGGGCGACTGTAAGAGTGACTAGTGATGTTTTCAAAATTTGCTTGGCTCGTTTCCTTCAAATCTTCCTCCCATCTAGATAGACGAGTACCTCCTTTTAATTTAACGATCTTGAGGAAGGTAACACATGCTCGATATAACTCACCTTCGGTAAGTCCCTCTTCCTTTGTTTAACGAACAGGAAGAAGTAAGGGTTTGTTCCCACATGGGCCCCTCAATGTATGATTGTTTAACAAGTCCGGAGAAGGTAAACTCAGTGATTTTTCATATTTAGAGAGTCCGAAAAAAAACTTAAATATGACTCTAGTGTTGTCCTTTTTCGTAATGTTAGTCTCGTGAGGCCGAGCAAGAGATAAATTATTACTCGAAAGATTCCCTTTCAAAAATTTTAATGAGTGGGAAAGGAAGCAAGATCACTCGACAATATTTTCATGTTTAGAGAGTCTAAAAAGAGCTTAAAGATGACTCGAGAGGGTTCCTTTTTTGTGTATCCATGCAAGTCCAAAAAAGAGATAAAAGTTTACTCGGTGTGATCTCGTGTTTTTTCGAGCGTGAGAATGAATGAATATCATGCTATTTAATGTGACAAGATAAAAATCGAACAAAACTGCTCTGAAACCTCCCAATAATGATAAAACTACACACCAGGGTATTAATAATGCCTCCAAAATATTTCTCAAAACCCAAAATAACTATGTTTGTGGCAAAAATGAAAATATTATAATAGTAAAATAGGGTAAAAATGTCTTTTACCAATTCATTTGTGGCAAGAATTTTGTAGTGGAGAAAATTGGCTTTGGAGGGCGATTCTTGGATTCATCGGTGTCAGAGCTACTATCATCTATTTCTGTCGCCATCTAGATCAGGTTGGTCCTCTTTTTCTTTCCTTCAATTTGTATGGTTTACATTTGATTTTTAGGTAATTATTTTACTTTAAAAATGATTCCCTAGGAGTCTCTAAGTGTCAAAGAGGCTCGACGCTCCCTAAAAAGGCTAGGGGAAGTGTTGAGCACTTGGTTCAGCGCTCTGTTAGGCTTATCAGGAGGGCACTCATTCTCTATTCAAAATATGGAGGGTGCGTTTCCAAAAAAATGCACAAAAATGCTAAAAACGAGCTCGGAGCTCCTCTAAGAGGATAAGGAAGTGTTGCTCGATTTCTGAGCACTCTAATAGGCTTGTTTGAAGAGCGTTAGCACCACATTCAAATGGTAAAGGGAGAAATGCCAAAAATTGCATAAAAATGCCAAAAAGAGGCTTGACGCTCCTCTAAAAGGTTGAGGGAGTGTTGCTTGGATTTAGAGCACCCTGATAAGCGTGTTGGGATAGCGCTGGCACTATGATCAAAGGCTCAAGGGAGTGCTGACATCATAAACAAAGCAAAAAATGATTTTTTAAGTTTTTATTTCCCAAAATTTTATCAATGTAACATGACTAATGATCTTTGATTGACGATGATTGTAGGTAAATTCAGATAAATTCGTGATCTAGTGGAAAGAAAGAGAGCATGAACTCAATGATGTGGCTTCCTTGCAAAGTCCCTGATCAAGGGTTGCATTGAGGAATTGCAGTCTCCTCAAGTTCTTTAAGATGAAAAAGATGAAGAAGGAATTTCTTCTTCTCGAGTACATGATCGGGTTGTGGAACATTGTGGAACAGGGGTTCCAAATTGGAACACAACTGCTTACCATCGAGTTGGAGGATGTGTATTTACTGACTGGCCTCTCAAAGAGAGAGTCTCCTATTATCTTATCTAGACAGAGGGCACTTCCCGTTCCGGTAGAAGAGTACTTGGAAAATCATAGTGTCCCAGGATCGAGATTGGTGGGAGGTAGAATTGCAATAAAAGATGTCAGGGATCTACCTCTTCATTCTATTCTATTTTCCATCACGACTTTAGCAGGGAGTACCATCTCACACTTGGTTTCAAGATCATAGGTGGCTTATGGTTTGCAGAGTTTAGAGCCAACTGTGTTTAACTAGAGTGCAACATTCCTTCAAAATGTGAAGGAGCAAATTTTGAGATGTCGGATGGGGCAACAAAAACAGTTTGGATTTGGTTCATTTCTGGTTTCGTTCTTCCTAGAATGCATTCCTCAGATGAAACCATAGATTGCACTTGCAGTACAACCGTTGGGTGAACCACGTATGGAACGCTGGACAAGTCTGTCTCCGAGGCTGGGAACGGAGTCAGAGTTCAGATTTACAGGCRACTTCTTTGCTTGGATGAGAYGCCAATTGATCGTTATAGATGACTTCCCATACGTTGGAGTGGACTTCCAGGGAAGCATGCACTTGGTTCGTCCATATGGAATGGACTGGGATGTGTCAGGAGAGAAACCAAAACAATCTTGTCAAGTTTTTTTTTTATTTTAAAGTTTATATTAATGTTTTTTTGGGGGTACCTAGAAGATTTTTTAACATACGTATTGTTTCATTGTGCATATAGGGGAGCAACACGTCCGACAAAGATACTGGCACTGGGGCACTGCGAGGATGCTCAGATAGTAGTAGATCATGAATTAGTGACAAGGGGTCTTCGGGAGGTTGAGATAAACCTCTGTGGTCTCGCGATGGGTGTCCCTCCTCTTAGGAGGCACGACATACCCTTGCATCTGCAGAGACATACAGTGGGAGTCCCCGAGGGTATTAACTCCTTACTGAGATGAGTAGCCCATGCAGTAGTGTGCTAATTGGAGCACAATGTGATGCAGGAGGACTAGAACCTCTCTGATGTTTTTTGTATAGTCTGTATGACAATTTTATGGGCATGAGGACCCAAAATGTTTCCCTTCTATGTACTTTTTGATGTAATCAAACATTTTCTGTCACACCATATATATATACATATCCAAGTTTTTATGGTTTCAAATGATGTTTGCAAATAATGATGTCTTTTTTTGATGCGTTTAATTTACATGTGGTGTATGATTTATTTCCTTTATGAAACCTCATCTATGTGAGAGATACCGATCCAAATTGGCTAACAAATTTGAAGTTGTATTAAGTTCTCTTGGTATGTGTCTATATTCGATAAAATCAAACATTATTTCAAGATGACAAACTTGTAGATGGAGACAAAATAGGATAGGATTGTGAATGGCGTAAATTCGATTAAGTTGACAGACCACAAGTTGAGAGTCTATGTTAATGATCATGCGAGATATACCTAGAGAGGAGGCTTCGGTTAAAATTTCGATGACGACATGATATTCTGCGATGTTGTTAGTTTTCGATCCTAAGAAAATACCTCTTGAACTCACCAACTCATCAGAGTGGTAAATGACCCATGTTGCAGAAGCAATGTTCTGGGTGTGTCGAATAGCACCATCCGCAAACCCAACAAATATAGGAAAGGAAGATGTCATCTGCGCATGAAAACACAAGACACAGTATGAGTGGCTAAGGAAAACATTGTGCACGCAAGAGAAAAAGACACACCAAACTAGAAATACAATAGTGTACAAAGCATGCATGCTAGATGTTCTATGCATAGTACTTCTTAAGGTAAATCCCATTTCGGGGCTCACCCAGGGAGATTCCGTCGTAGTCAACTAACTCATAGACGCCTCTATGTAAAACACATTTCATGATGTAAGGACCATGCCACAGAGGTTCTAATTTGCTTGTCCCTAACTTATCATGAGCCTGGTCATAAATGAAGACTAGGTCTCCTTCTGCAAAAGTATGAGGGTGGACGGATTTGTCGTATTGATTCTTGATTCGCTTTTGATATGTCTCGCTAACGAGAGTGGAATCACGATGTGTTTCATACAACCTTCTCAGGTGTAAGAAGCGTTCTTCTTCAGCAGAAGTGTGAGGTAGGAGTTCTAATTCGAGTTTCAACGAGGGAATTTCGCACTGGATTAGTAAAACAACTTCTATGCCATATACTAACTGGAAAGGAGTGAATCCAGTAGCAATTTTCACTAAAGTACAGTAAGCCCAAAGAGAGAAGAAAAGTTGTAGGTGACAAGATGTCTTGTTTTCCCCTACCATACATTGAATCTTGGTTTTCAGGACCTTGTTGATGGCTTCAACTTGTCCATTTGCTTGAGGATAGTATGGGGATGAGTTCTCATGGCGAAAAACCAACTTGGCATGAAACTCACTCATCATCTGGTTTTGAAAGTGTGAACCATGATCAGTGACAATGGCTTGTGGAACACCAAACCGAGTGATGATGTGGTTGAATAAGAAAAGAGCTGCAGTACAGCCATGATTCAAAAAGGTAGGCATAACCTCAACCCATTTTCTGAAGTAATCAACGATGACAATGATGTAACCATGCCCCCTGGCTAAGGTAGGCTTACACTGCATGAAATCAATGCCTCATTTGGCAAAGGGGTCGACGTAAATAATGGGATGCAGTGGAGCAGGGTTGGTGCATGCCTTTTTGTGAAAAACTTGGCAGGGTGGGCATTTTTTGACTGCCTCATTACAATCTCTGAAAATAGGGAGTCAAAGTAGCCGTCACGTAAAATTTTCTGAGTTGTAGCCATCCCAGAAAGGTGACCACCACATGCTCCAAGGTGACAGTCATTAAGAACACATTCGGCCTCTTCATGAGTCAAATATTGTTGTAGGATAGTATCAATACCACGACAATACAAAGTGTCACCGAGGATAAGGTAGCAACAAGAATGGTGATGAATATCTCGACGTTCTTCACGAGAGATATCGGGATGAAAATGTTGGGTCTGGAGATAAAGGAGAATATATCCATACCAAGGATCAGACGTGCTGATGAGGAGTAGAGTTTCATCGGGGAGATAATATCTGGGTTTAGTATCTTCATCAGCATGGGGAAGGTCGTAGATAAGCTCTACAAACACCAAGGATTTTTTATCTTTGGACTTAGAAAACTCGAGATAGAATTCCTGAAGGATGACGATCCATTTGGAATATTTTCCCCCAAGAACTTGACGTGTCATAATGTCATACATGGGGTTAGAGTCTATGATAACTATGGTGGTGCGTAGAAAAATCTAATCACAAAATCTCTAGACAACAATGACGGTTGCCAGGGCCAACTTCTCAACATGTGAATATTGGATCTCTAGACCAGATAGACTTTTTCTCAAATAATATATCACATGTTCCTCACTGTTAGGGTCCTCTTGAACTAACACCATAGAAATAGTGGAAGTAGAGGCTTCTAAGTAAAGGATATAGTTCTTCGTATAATTCAGAGGATGAAACAGAGGTGCATTGGTTAATGCATTCTTAAGAGAAGCAAAAGATCATTGAGCAGTGTCATCCCAGATGAAAGGAGTGTCTTTCTACAACAATCGCATAAAACCTTTGGTAATATCAACGTAGTTACAGATGAAACGGTGAAGAAAGTTCGCTTTCCCCTGCAAACTTTGGAGTTGTGTCAAATTATTAGGTGGAGGTAAAGTAAGGATAGACTTAATTTTTAAGGGATCCATCCAAATCCCATCCTTGGAAACAACGAAGCCAAGGATTCGACCCGATTCAACAACAAAGATACACTTGTGTGGATTCAAATGAATGTGGTAGAACCGACATCGAAGAAAAATAACCTGTAGATGACCAAAATGGTCTGATTGATTGGATGAATGGGCAGGTAAATCGTCAAGGTAATATTCTGCAATATGTTTGATATCGTGGAAAGCATATGAAATGGCTTGCGTGAATGTAGCACCAACGTTTTTGAGGCCAAACGATAGTTTTCGATAGGCGAAAGTTCCCCACGGGTAGATGAAGGTTGTCTTATGATGATCAATGGGTAAAATGTCAATCTGGTTGTACCCTGAGAAACCATCCATGAAAGAGAAAATCACACTACCTGCGCAATAATCAATGATCTGGTCAATGACGGGTGTAGGGTAATTTTTTTTCAGCCGTCAAAGGGACAGGATACATGAAGCTAGATTTCAATAATTTCTCAACTTCTACCGTAATAGTCACGGTCTTCTTAGGATGGACCAGGCAGAGTTTCTGTCGAACATGTTTTACACCTGGGTAATTTTTAATTTCATGTACAACGATCGAAGGATAGATCCCTGACATTTATTCATAGCTCCAAGTGAAGACATCACATAATTCTTTAAATAAAGCGGTATAAGAAACCACTTCCTCGGGTGAACAATTAGTACCAATATTAATATTTTCCATGACACCTTCCTTGATCGAAATGTCAATAACAACCGTAGAGGAAATGTTGCCCATATTCCCTTTAGAAATAGTATCTTGTGTAAGTATGGGTGATTGTGGAAAGTTTACAACATCTGGGGGAGATAGAGTGTATATCTTCCTGTATTTTTTCAAGAGGTGGAAGAGAAGAGGATCGATGATGGTTATCATCCCAAGTTACATCGTCAATGCTAAGAATTTCCATAATAGATTCGTCGGATGAAAATATTTGAGAAAAGTAGTGAAAGGAAGATGTCAAGGAATTCAACCAATATGGCATCGAGTAAGTGTCACGTGCCAAGAGATGTTGGTCATCCGAGGAGGGAGAGGCGGATTGAAATAAAGTGTATGAAGCCTCGGCTGGACTAAGAAGAATGGTGTCACCTAGTGCATCGAACTCTAGAGGACTAGGTACAATCCAAGGATTAGATGATTCCAAAGACTAATAAGTCGTAGTCAAAATCATATTGACTGTGGAAATATGATTCGTGGCAGGAGGGAGTGGTGCAGGGAAGGTACCCATAAGGGTGGAATATTTTAACAATCCTACACCAACACTTTCATACGTACTTGTGATCTCCTTTTGTGGGTGGGAAATACCTCCTATGGACTAGCATTAAGGGTTTTATCATGCATGAAGAAATGACCTAAAGTCTCCTACTTTTTACCAACATCCCAATCATAAACCCCATTATTCATATTCAAATACAAGGTTAAAGAGATCCAGTTATTATACCATATTTTTCGTGTTTGATGTTGATCCCTTTAATGCTTGGTCATTCCTTGACTGCAACTCTCCTCCTAACACTGACTTGCATTCATAAAAGACAAATAAAGAACTCCACATGCATATAATCTATAAACTAATGGGTTAGAGATTCTATCAAAATATAATCAAATTTAAATAGTGACAATCTTATATGGAAGGATAGGAAAAGTACTTCTTTTATTAATCTCACAAGAGTAACCTTACAATGGTGAGATCGACCACTTCTCCTAGAATCTAGTCCTGGGATCCTCTTCAATTATTCTCCAACTACTTCTGTATATGCTTCTCTTCACACAATAGTTGCAAAAGGTTGGGGCAAGGGGAATGCTAAATCAGGTATAGTTTCTTTACTATGATTTTCCTCCTTCCAAATGGGACCCCTACACCTTCTTTTATAGGCTATAAAGGGTTAGGTATTTGGTCGAGTGACTGACTATGGCAGTCAAACGATTTAGTTAACTTACCCAAAACTGTGTGTTTCGTCTGCAAATTTCCATTTTTCGTGCTTTCTAGGTATACGCGGGTTGTAGTGGGTCAAAAATTGTACACATGCATGTAGTAGTGGAGCAGGGTTCGTATGCCTTCAAAAAGGGTGTTTTTTAAGAAGTTGTTCAGTTGTGGCTTGGAAAATAAGGCAACTGAGATGGCCTGATGCCAGGTAAGCATGTCTGGTGCAATTTAGGGTTATAACAGATGCCCCCTAATGTGTGAAGTCAGAAGAGCATCTGATGGCCGAAATACATTATCAATCTTCACCAACATACCAAAAAAGTGAGCCCAGGAACTAGAATTCAGGAGGTGTCATCTTCAAAATAACAATTTTCTCACCAAGGCGGGAATACCCATGCTCGGAATGAAATAAAATCATGGAAACCAATCAAATACAATGTATATCCATGTCATATAACTATATAAAGTGTAGTCATGAGAAATACACAACGGATCTACATTTCGAAATAAAAAAGATATACATGTATAGTATCCATCTTGAAGAAGCGAATAAGGCCTGATGGCTAGAGATGAGGCCTTCAAAGCTTGAGCAACAGCTTCAAAATATTCACAACTTGGGTAGGAATGTAATATGAGTGTACGACTTCACTACCCATAGGTCTTCGACGGCTTGTCAGGAACGTACTAGAGGATTTTGATCATCAGGTTGAGGGCTTCATGGATTTTGAGCAAAGACTTGATTGGGATTTTGGGATGACCGAGCATGAGGGTAATAGATAACCTGTAGAGGGGGCCAACTCAATATTGGTAATAAATTCCCTTGGACAATAACACGACAAAATATGAGACTTAGGCAACATGATATTTTGACATAAGTTCATGATGCAGGAGGCGCCGCAAACTCTCCATATGTTTGGAAGAATAACCAAACAGAGGAGGACACAACTCTATGTAGCAAGAAAGGATTCCTAAGGTCATGTTAAATCCCAAGGATTGATGAACAAACGGAAGGATGTGATTTTCCCAAGGGCAACTCATTGTCCTACCAATAAAAAGAAAATACTTTTCCCTTCCTTTTTTTGGGGTATATTTGATTTTTTTTTGTCTTTTTCAATAATTTTGGAAAGCTTTGAAAAAGAATAAAAGAATGCTATGTTACAAAGGAGGATCGAGTGTCATGGTCATACTAGTTCCAAGCACACAGAACACATGAATGGTCAGGGAAAAGGGACATATGCAGAAAAAGGACACTCGAAAAAAATCCTCCATGGGTCAAAGGTGTCAAGATGCAGAGGCAAAGTGCTACAGGGCTTGCATATAAGGCATGCTTCAGATGGTTCAGTTGAGAGCAAGATGGAGCCATAATTATTCCAAAGACACAGGTATTCAAACGTGATTAATAATACACACAATGGTAACGTCCTTCGATGTAATTTTAATGAGCCCAGAGAAGGTAAGTTTGACAGTTTTTCATATTTAGAGAGTCTGAAAAAGTGTAAAAGGAGACTCTACTGGGCTACCTTTTTCGAAGATAGTCTAGTCGGTTCAAAAAAAGGGTAAACTGGCTCTGAAAAAACGTCTATTCAAAACCATTTTAACGAGTGTGACAAAGACAAGATCACTCGACGATTTTTTCATTTTTAAGGAGTCTGAAAAAAACTTAACTATGGACTCTGTCGGGAATGTTCTTCTGGACCATTTTAATGAGTGTGAAAGAATAAGGTCACTCGACGATCTTTTCAATTTTAAGGAGTCTGAAAAGAGATTAACTATGGACTTCGTGGGGGTTCCTTTTTCGTAAATTTAGTTCCTCAGGCCCGAAAAAGGGTCAAAATCATACCTCAGAATACTCTTCTAGGGAGACGAAATTCCTAGAGTATACCTTTGTTCGTACAGTTGATCATCCAGACCGAAAAATGGGTAAACTACCGTCGGTTAGATGTGACTTCAAATTTCATTTTAACGAGCATGAAGGTCAACAAGATCACTCGGTAATATTTTCATTTTTAGAGGGTATGAAAAGGGCTTAAAAGAAGACCTGTTATGTTATGAGAGTCCCGAGGGTAAGGTCAAGAGTGATAATGCATCATGCAAATGAGGCTCAAACTCGTAATCAGGATAAACTAATAAGGACTCCTGAGCCTATAGTCATTAGTGATGGCATGGACACCAAAATGAAACCAGGATATACATAGGGCATCCATGTTAAGGTAGACTCTACCACTAAAATACGACACTTCTAAAGAAAAAATGATGGTTCCATGTCGCAAATCGTGGGATCGATCCTATGGCTTAGTAATAAAAACAACGAGATGCAAAAATTAGAGGTGGAATCCTAACGTAAATGCAACCAGTTGGAAAAATGACTTTTTACCAAAGGACCCTTTAAAAAGACCCAAATCTCCAAAACATTTCCCAATACCCAAATTAACATTTTATCGTAACAATCCATAGAAAACTCCTGAACCATACTAAATGATGTTTAATTTAGAAAATATGACATGAGGGTCCAAAAAATGGCAAAACGTGGCCCCAAAAGTCTATAAATAGAAGCTCACAGCTCATTATCACTATTGCAAATTGAGAAATCGACTAAAAGCCAAAAATACCCCTTTCTGAAAAGAATTGATTACGGGAGCTTCAGTGGACGAAATGAACTTTCGCTTGGACCAAGTAAGTACATACTAACCCCCCTTGCATTTCAATACTTCATTTAAGCATTTATTTTTGTTTTTTGAGGGGGTGTTGACCTTTAAAAAGGTCGTTCCTACGTACACGCGGGTAGTATTATGACAGCCCGTGTGTGCACGCGTGCAGAGGAAAGACTGCACACGTTCGCACACAACTGTGTGAAATACAACCCGCGTGTACCCTCTATGATAAGAAATGTTTAAAGAATGCAAAGGATAATCCCCCCTGGACTTGTAAACTGCAGGATGTATGTTCACTGGAGGGAGAGGGAGCATGAGGATATTGATTTTTTGGTTGGTGAGGATCCTGTTGCTACTGCCGCATTGGCGCAATGTGGTTTGTTAAAGTTCTTCCAGTGTCCTTTCATGCGGGAACAACCTAGTCTGTTGAATGCCTTAATTGATTATTGGCATCCTGACACAGAGGCCTTTATGCTTGAGGGATAGTCGTTGACTCCAACGACTGAGGATATTTACTTTCTGACTAGCCTCTCAAGGAGAGGGGAACCAGTCAATTTTCACACTTTTTCCTCAGGGCCACACAATATAGCAGAGTTGATTGGAATCCATTGTGAAGCTGATACATATAAGATGGGAACTCAGGTGCCAATAAACAATATCTCAGACCTATCACTAAAAGTGATAGTTTTTCTTAATGGGCAGATTACAGGATCCGCAACTTTGCATCAGGCTTCCTGGGTGCACATGAATTGTGCAGTTCAATGCTTAAATGCACAAGTTTTTGACTGGAGTACCACTTTACTAGAATGGATGAAGAGGAAACTTACAGAGTGTCACATGCGGAGGCAAAGGAAATTTGGCTTTGGGACTATTCTTTGTGCTTTCTTCTTCAAGGGAGTACTGAGTCTTAGCCCAAGGGAGATAGTATGAGGGTGTATAGCCTCTTCTCTAACAGTAAATAGATGGGTGGTGTTGTTTCCGCAACAGGGGGGAGGGAGGACTATTAAGGCCTTCTATGACAATTTTTTTGACTGGTGGTCTCGAAAGATTCTGGTGACAGAGGACTATCCTTATGCCGGAATTGACTTTTCCAGGGACCCTGACATGGGTGTAACTCCCAGAGTGGTACAAGGAGAGTTAGGTATTCTTTGTTTCTTCTTTATTTTTCAAATTTATTTAATTTTTTTGTTTTTTATATATATCATTTTTTTTATATACCAGAGTATCTGAAAATTAAGTATGTGTTATGTGCAGATGTGGGGCCAGTGCATCCAATAGACTTCGCGAGGAACAAATGACGTCCTCGACCATAGGCAGGACCAGCTGCAACTAGCGGACCAGTAGCAACAGGGGGACATCCAACTGGAGAGTTTGAGAGAGTATTGAGACGGTTAGAGTGGAACTTTACCTCACTTACTCGTACAGTCCCCATGGCAGATATCGAGGATCTGTCGCCATCTATGCAGCCTCATGTAGTGTGGGCACCACAGACATGGGTCCGGATTTTTCGGCATTTGGAAAACATCGTTGATCATTATAATATGGCCAATAGGCCACGTCCTTAGTTAGACTGGACTGCTTACATGCCAAGGGCACTATTTGTATATTTTTGAGGGCATAAGCTCTGTGACTCTTTACTGGACATACTTTCGAGGTGCTTGCATCCACTCATGTACTTTGATATTTTTTATATTATATATGGATTTTTATGTCTTTTTATATCTTATGGATTACATCTACTTTACCAATATATTTACATGTGCATGTGTGTGTCTTTCTTATATGTGTGCAAGATGCCAATCTAATATTTGATTAGCTAGAGTATCTGTAACTTGATTCAATCTCCTAGGAACATGAAAATATGTAATATAGTCAAAGCTTCATTCTAAGAGATGTACCCTAAGTAATCGTCGATGTAGAGTAGGATCATGAACACGATAGACTCCATTTAATTGAGGCACAACCAATTGAGCATCTAAATAGACCCGGAGGTGAGAGATACCAAGTGAAAAAGTGTCACGAAGTAACTCAATAACTTCACTGTATTTGACGACATTGTTTGTGGTGTCGCCTAAACATATACCTCTTGAAGATAGCAATTGGCCCTGAGGTGTGAAAATTACCCAAGCTGTGCAGACAAGCCTTCGAGTGTGTCGGCTAGTGCCATCCATGAATCTAATGAACACCTCTGATTCACTTGACATCTGCCACAGTGAAAAAGATGACATAAAAAATGACACATCCATAAAACCAAAAAAACAAAAAGTAATAGTACAAAGAATATACATATGTTACAAAAGTCACCCAAGGTGACCCTCCTATGAGTAATACTTCTTGAGGTAGAGCCCATTTATAGGTTCCACCAAAAAATTTCTTTCAAAGTTCACTAGATGCTAAGTTCCCTTCTCTAGTACTTCTTTCACGATGAAAGGTACAAACCACATGGGTTTGAACTTGCCTACCCCACGGGGTCCTTATCTTGGCCATAGACCATGAAAAGGTTGCCTTCAGAGAAAATTCAAGGACAAATGGACAGATCATACTAACACTTGACTTTTTGTTTGTGAGCCTTGTTAGACAAGGCCGCATCACGATGTTGTTCATTGAGTTGTTCGAGGTATAGTAACCATTCTTCAAGTGGTGAAGTATTTGGAAATAACTGTATTTCCAACTTTAACGATGGGATCTAGCATTCTATAGGAAAGACTGCTTCCAGCCCGTAAACGAGTTTAAAAAGTGAGAAACTAGTTGTAGTCTTAACAAATGTTCGATAAGCCCATAATGTCCAATATAACATCAAATGCCAATTTGACTTGGCCGAATTGATCGTTTGTTGTAGAATGGTTTTAAGAGATTTATTTACAGCTTCCACCTGACCATTCGCTTGGGGGTAATAAGGTGATGAATGTTCCTGCCTCAACCCAAGCTTTGATGTTAACTCGATCATCATTTTTTTCTGAAAGTGACTACCATGGTTAGTGACAATCTCTCTCAGGACGTTGAACCTTGCTATTATCTGGTTGAACAAAAAGAGAGTTGTTGTCTCCCCATCATCTTTGAACGTTGGCATAGCTTCGAGCCACTTGGTGAAGTAGTCTATTGCTACGATGATATAGTGGTGCCCCCTTGTTGAAGGGGGGTTGCATGTAGTGTAATCAATCCCCCATTTAGTGAAGGGACCAACAATAACAACAGGAAACATGGGAGCGGGGTGTGCCCTCATGTTTCGAGAGAAGATATGACACGGGTGGCACTTCTTGACCGATTCGACACAATATTTGATTAATGTCAGCCAAAAGTAACCGACTCGTAGAATATTTTGGGTTGTTTCCAACCTGGACAAATGACCGCCACATGATCTATTGTGGCAATCATTAAGAACGATTTCTGCTTCTTCATGAGTGAGACATTGGTGAGCGACACAATATACACCTTGACGATACAATGTGTCCTCGAGTATGAGATAGTTCTTAGCCTGATGGCATATATGACGACGCTCACCATGAGAAGCATAGGCAGGACACTTCAAATTCTGGAGATATACAAGAACATCTCCATACTAGGGGTCAGAAGACGTGATCAAAAACATGTCTCCTTTGATAGGAGACTCATCGGGTATAACATCACCTGATTCGATCGAAAGTTCCGATATGAGTTCCGTGAAGACCATCGAATTTTTGGATTTCTCAGAAACGAATTCCAGTTCAAATTCCTAGAGGATAACTATCCATCTACTGATCTTTCTATCGATTACTCGTCATGTCAATATGTATTGAAATGGGTTCATGACAACAATGATGGTGGTCTTGCGAAACAAAATGTAATGACGGAACCGTTGAACAGCATGGACTACTGCCAACGCAAGTTTTTCAATATGGGAATAATTGAGTTCTGGTCCAACTAGACCTCGGTTCAGGTAATAAATCACGTATTCAGAGAGAAAATCATCCTCCTGAACTAAGACCATGCCGATGATCGACTCTGCAACGACCAAGTACAATAATAAATATTTATTATAATTGGGTGGTCGAAGCAGAGGGGTTTATATGAGGGTGATTTTCAATGCTGCAAAAGAGAATTGAGTGGCCTCATCCCAATGAAAAGGAATGTCCTTCTTCAATAAACGCATAAAACCCTTTGTGATCTCTGCATAGTTTGCAATGAAACGCCGTAGAAAATTTGCTTTTCCCTCCAGAATCTGAAGCTGAGGTATGGTGCACAGGGGAGGCAATTGAACTATTTCCTCAACCTTGAGAGGTTGACCATGATCCCTATTGTTGAAATGATGAAACCTAACAGACGACCTAATGTGATGCAAAAACTACACTTGTTTGGATTCAAGCGGATTCAGTAGTAGCAACACCATTCAAGGATAAGTCGTAGGTGTTCTATATGATTATCTCTCTTGCGAGATCATGATGCTAAATCATCGAGATAAGTATCGAATATGTGTTTGAGGTTATGGAAAGAAAAAGACATGGCTCGCTGAAACATAGCTCCAACATTTTTCAGACCAAAAGGAATCTTACGATAAGTGAATGTACCCCATGGACAAATGAAAGTGGTTTTTTGTTGGTCTTCGGGTTTGATTTGTATCTGATTGTATCCAAAAAAACCATCCATGAATGAAAAGGCCTCGCATCCTGAACATTCATCGACTATATGGTCAATAGATGGCGTGGGGAAATTATCTTTTGGGAAGGCCTTGTTCAGATCATGGAAGTTTGTGCATATGCGAATCGTACCCTGTTTTTTATTGATTGACACGGGATTCGACACCCATTGAGTCAATTGGACGGGGTAGATGAAACCGACTTTAAGTAGTTTCTCTACTTCAGCCTTCATAGCTGCTACTTTACTAGGATTGACCAGATGAAGCTTTTTCCAGACCGACTTGACATCAAGATAAGTCGTGATTTCATGTTCGACAATTCTTGGGTCTATGCCTGACATTTCTTTGTAAGACCAAGAAAACACGTCGCAAAATTATTTAAATAAATCTGTGTAGATTTGAATCTCGTCGAGGGAGCAGTCCACTCCGACGAAGATATTCTCCATGACGCCAGGGGTTCTGGAGATGTCAATAGGTATTGTTTCGGCTATTGTTTCTATATTTCCTTCAGTGTAAACCATGTGCATTGCCAAAGGATTGATAGGACAATATTTATCTCCATTCATAGTCAGAGTGAATTCTCCTGCTTCAATTCATCTTAACTCTGGGAGGAAGTAAGATCTATGATTAAGATCGTCCCAGGGTCTGTCCGGACTAGTCATTGCCTCAATAATCACTTCGTCTGAAGGAAATACCAAGTCTAAATAATCTGTATCAGCAAGGGAGCCTTGAGCCCAAATATTCTCGAGCATCGGATCTAACTCTTGTGCTGGAGTCAGATCAGGGTCGACAGAAGGTCGTTGAATGATCGATTATGCAATTTTTGTTGCGGACAAAGGCATGGCCATGCCATGGTGCACTGTCCCTTCCATCATAGCATATGGGGAAGGAAGAGTCCACGGATCGTGAAAGTACGTCATGCAAAATGATGAGATTTGAAATTTTTTAGCCCGAGGCTAGTCGGTGATAGTCATCATATAATGGACATAGTCGGTCAAAGGAGGGTAATTGAAAGTACCCGTCAATCATGGGAATAAAAAAAACCCTACATTGATGATGCTAGGTTGAGGGTTATCAATCATCGAGACCATAGATACTCCTGATGAAGGGTCAGGATGAGAGAAGGATAACTGATCAATGGTCACAATCCTGCCCTCATGAGGAAACAACACGACTCGAAAAACTGTCATGACCACTACTTGAATAGCATAGGTCCAACTCCTTCCTAACAAAATATTGTAGTCGAGGGATGCATTGACCACTTCAACTTCGACACATGATTTTTCCCCCTAACTACATGGGGAAATAGGGTATGATCCCATGTGATCGGAAAGAATGACTTTCAAAATCTGTAAGTAGAGTAGGTGATGGAGACAAAACGGGTGGGCCGATGGCCTTCCAACAAACCAAAGACATCACGCATGTTGAGGCACCCTCATCCACCACTGTACGTAAAATATTCTGGGTAAACATTTTCATGGTGTAAGCCACTACTATCTGAAAAGCGACGTGGTAAGGAAGACAAGGTTTTAAGTCAGAGGTATCAAGCATGATCATTCCCAGATTACAAGTCTTGGTAGATCCTAAGGTAGCTAACATGGCCTTTCTCTGGGAAGGGAAACTCTGGAGGACTTCCAAAGCAGACATCGCACAAGGGGTTTGTGATAAATCCTCTACCACAGAGTAGTTATGGGCGGCCCTTGCATTTGGGTTGTAAGAAGATTTCTTGAACACACATTTTGGGATGTACGTCATTGTTTCACCCAACATCTTCTCAATTTGAAGAGGAAGAGGTGGATTTTCGGCTTCTTTACCCTTCTTAGAGGTGCCTGGATTTCCGTAATCATGTGCTCTAGTCATTATATAGGCATCACCTTTCATCATATACATGTTTTAGGATGAAGGATTACTTGAAGACGGAGGGGTTCCTTGACTGGCCCCTTCCGCACTCGAGGAGGCTTGAGTTATATTTTTTTTCGTGTGGGAACGGGTTTGTTAACACGACATACTATTTTTGTGCTAATAAATTCTAGGCCTCCGCAAGATGAGGGTATTGATGGGTCGAGTGGTATTCCTTGCAAATATTACAAGGATACTTTGACTTTTTCTTTTCATTGTTTCCCCTTATCGGTGGGTTTCTTATCCCCCTTACCCTTTTTTCATTGTTTCTTCTTTCCGTCAGGATATTGGGTGGCCTTTGGGTTTGTCATTTTCACACCGTGTACATCCAAATTTTGGGTAGGGGGAGCAGCTGAACCAGTGGTTTGGATAGCCACTGTCTATTGTATCAACAATTGTTGCAATTGATTTGACAATGGATTAGCGGGCTTGGTTTATGTTGAACTAATAATTCCATCAACATGTGGTCTAGACCTTTGCCTGGTTTTGTCAAGGATTGACCTCAGTGCATCTGGGAAAATATCGTAGAGTAAACCAGACTGAGAGTAAATTAGCTCTAGCCGTTGCACTCTCATTATCGCGTCTTCCTCAGAAAACACTATGGATGTTGCGACGTCTTTAGATAACTGGGGTACCGAATACTTAAGGAAACACTCGAGCAGTAATGTTGGTGGGACTGGAACTTTGATCAAACTCTTTCAGCGTCTCCACTCTCGGATATGATCCGAGATATGGTCCTCTTTTGTCTACTCAAAATTGGCTAGCAATTCGGTGACGACGTCGTATATCACAGGTAATTGGAAATGGTTCAGGAAATCCATTGCCAATTCGTCAAAGGAAGAGTATCGTGAGGGGTCAAGCTCAATGTACCATTTCCCAACACTCCCTATGAGCGTGCGTTGAAACAATCACAACTAAACGAAGTCATCTCTTAACGAGTTGGACAAGCACCATAAGTGCAAGGTAGTCACATGATCACCAGGATCTTTGTTAGGCTTGGCCTCAAACTTTGGAATGTCCAAAGGCAACTTGATCTACATAGGAGGACAAATTGGATTGTGACAGATGGAGTCATTTAAGAGCCTTGTCAAATCTGGCAAGTGCAGGATTTCCAGAAACGGTAGTTTGGGTTGTGGATTGTAGCCGAGGAAAATGGATCCTAGGGTTTGACTAGCACCAAGTTGCCAGGAAAAGTTAGGTTGATATCTAGGGCTCTGGTAATAACCATGACCATGAATAATGTATGGATTGGGCACTTTTTGAGACATCATTGGTTGGTTCCCATAATAAGACATAAATGGCTGAGCTTGTGTCACATTCTAAGGATTTTGGGAGGGGTTTCCCCCTGCTGATCTGATGGGCATATGCGTTGGGCCTTGCTTGGGGTTCCACTAGGTATGGAAATGGTTTCCCCCGATCGACATCCCTGGCAAGGGGACTGGTCCCTACCATGGATTCCAAGATCCTTGTGAGGAAGGAATTCCTAAGTGTGCCCCCTGTGCTGGAATAGTACCCTGTACAGGATGTGGTTTTCCATAATCGGGGTTTCCCCTGGCTGAAATAGTAGCGAACGATAAATCATTGTTACCAAACGCGCCGAACAAAGAGAAAGGTGTCGAACCAACCGACATAGTATAAGGATGGAGTGCTTGACTAGCTGCTCCAAACAATTTTATGTTAGGCCCAATAGAGTGTTGAGGAACACCGCCAAGCGAGGGGGACGAAGGGAGTGTTGGAACTCCCTGCCCCCATACCCAAAGTTTGTAGAGTGGAGGAGGAAAGTATAGTACTCATAATAAAGCAAGGCATCTTGGATGAGAAAGGAGATCCTGTCATGTTCTATGTAAATGGAGCAATGAATTCCTCCATAGACGGAATCAGACCACTGCCCGAGGTAGAAGCATTTGAGACCATCGTGGCCTGGATCGACGATGGTTGGTTAGGAGGTGGAACACCCCCAGTAGTGACAGTCGTGAAGGAAATATCAGTATTCCCTGAATAAGTGGCA
>ML787540.1:441863-485261 GCA_009831015.1 Picea engelmannii | reverse complement strand
GATTGGAGCTGTTGTTTCCTTGAGACTTTCTAGCATTTGATGCAAGCCCTGGCTTCTCTGCAGACATCAGTAAACAAAGTAGGCCAATAATACCCAGCCCGGAGGATCTTATGGGCTGTGGTCTTCCAAAAATGATGACCTCCGCAGAGACTGCTATGAAAATCGAAAATCACCTTCTGTGCTTGCAATGGGTCCAGACATCTCAATAATATCCCCAGAGGGTCTTTCCAATACAAGGCTCGGTCAATGAGGCAGTATTTGACCGCTTTGAGATTTAAATCTCTGGCCCTACTCTTTCCCAGTCCAGAGTGAAATCGGTGATATTATGACTCAAATCCAAGGAGCCCAAGTGATTTTAACCACCGCCTATTCGAGGTATAGAGAAGAGTTCCCTTCACCATCACCTTGTGTAAAAAACCCTAAAGATTATGGCTACTAAGGACACCAACTCGTAGTCGGCCCATGGACGGGTATAATGGACAGTCCAGCCTGAATGTATGGGCATGATGACAAGTCCAAAATCCTTCAAGAGAACTGAGGACAAGTGGACCGGTAGAACTCCAAAGGACCTCGAACGGATTCAGAATTCACGAAGAACCGAGACCAAATGAAGACAGTTGAGCCTCAAGAAGAACCCCTAATATACGATATGACTACCATGAACAGTTGAAACATGGAGGGATAATCTCCATAACTCTCCCGAACATGACCTCGTACGTAACTGCTGTGTGAGAGGGGGATCCTAGAAAGCTTATACGAAAATTGGATTTTCTCTCCCTATCGCAAGATGCTAATGTTTGTTTTGAATCCTTTGGAGAGTTGTACTCACAGCCTAATCCAAATCGCTAATCCTAGTCTAATGTTGGTGGAAGATTCTAAAAACAAAAAGTTCTAGATCAATTTTAATTAGCATTGATTTTGCAGTTGTTCTTTACTAAGGGGTGTATGAGAGTGAAATCGGTGATATTATGACTCAATTCCCAAAAAATGCATAAGAAATGATAAACAATATTTTCTTTCAATGAATGTCTATTTAAGGGAAGGAGAAGGAAATTTCCTTTCACTGTCAAACACTAATATGCAATAAGCTCATGCAATTGTTTCTCAATCAAGAATCCAATATAATGCTAAAATATTCAGAAATTCGTTATAATATCCATAAACCAATCATGAAAATATATCTTTTTGTTTAAATGTGAATGATAATCAGTTTGATGTAAAACTTCCTATGTCATTCAGACTTCAAGATCTATGAGATTTAAGCAATCGAAATCCAAATTCACATAAACAAAAACACACTCTCGTTGTGATCAAACAAGAAACACAAAGACAACTAAATTTGCAAAAATAAGAACAAAAAACTCAAAACATAAGAAAATGACTGAAAAAATGACCTCAAAGATCAAATGGAATGGTGCATAGATCTTTGAATTCCCTTACAACAAATTTCATTCAATCAGATAAGTGAAAAAGCAGTGGGTTGACTCCAAATCGTAGGGAAAAAGAGTGACTCAAAGTAAGGAAGAAAGATATAAAAAATCCAAACAAAACATCATCAATTCTTATAAATCAAAATGTTGGAGGCCAAAAACAAGGACACATTGAGATGGTAATAGCCCTGAGTAGATGAAAAATAAAAAACTAGACTCTGAGATCAAGTCCCAAAAATGTTTTTAGTAGAAAAAATCGAGCGCTCTAGTGTCAAGGGTACCAGAGCATTGCAACGCTCTATGGGAGCCTGCAAGGGAGTGCCAACGCTCTGGTGGTAGAGGAAGGGAAGCGCTGGGCTCTCAGAAGTACAAAATATTGTCCAGAACTAAAAAAAACTCAGGAAATCCATAAATTGAGTGTGTATGGAATGAATCCAAGAGATAACAACACATCTAAGAATCAAAGACACATCATGAATAATATCTAAAGGTGAGCAAAGGAAAAAAGCAAGACCAATGAAGGAAACCAAAATTGAAAGCTTCGGTCCCTAGTAGAGTCACCAATTTCTGTTATAGGAAAATCCCCCTGCGTACATGTGGATTCCCTCTTGAACCCTAAATCTATAAGATCAAGACATAAAGGTGCTAACTTTGGTCACTGACATCCCTTTAAACCTAGCTAAACTAATCTATAGATAAGAGGAAGAAGATGTACCTTTTTACGATGTTTGTCTTCACCCAGTTACAAGTTGAGCTCTGATACATAAGCTCTTCAACAGGTCCTGCAATCCAATCAAAGACAAAGCATGCTTCCTATTCTATTGTGATTAGTCTGAACCTAGATCTATCCATTAAAGACAAATTCATGTAGGCATACATAATCTTGAAGGAAACAGGCCAAGAACATGTATTAATGAGAACTTGATAGAGATACTTACAGAGCTTTGGTGTAGATGTAGCATCCTCACCAAGTCCTCCTTGTCCAACCCCTTTCTCAAATGATCCACAAACAAAATGACTATGCTTCAATGATTATCTCCCTTATGAGATCATAAGTTTGATGCCTTCAATGTCCTCCCTTTTCACCATGAAGAGGCCTCCTTATATAGGCTTGGAGAGGCCTAACCACCTTAGATATTCTTGGGATAGGTTGAGGATATTTCTCCATCAGTTCCAGATCCTCCCTAGTATCCAACCTTGACCTAAGATTCGAATCCAACTAACTCCAGAGATGAGGGGGGGTTTCCCTTGATTTTCCTCAACAACCCAAAATTTCCTCAAACAACCCAACGCTCCCTCAGAATGGGGCACAAAGTGTTGCAATGCTTCCCCTAAGGTGGGCAGGGAGCGTTGGCACTCCCTGAAAGTGGGTAGGGGAGAGTTGGCCTTCAAAAATGACTTTTGAGTGGCCTTTTTCATGGTAAAATATTTGTACTCTTTGTCATGTGATTTCTCCTTCTTAAACCAATCTTTGAGGGTGTCTTTGAAGTGTCCTTGTGAAGTCATTCGAGACACGACATAGGCAAGATTATTGTATTATGTTTGTGACACTTGCAACACTTGTAGCTAAAATGCGACACTTGTAATGACGACAATAGGTCATCATTGAAATGAGTAATTTTGATGTGTAACAACATGCATAACATCCAATTGTGTAGTCATAGTACTCAAAATGTCGTTTTTAAAATTTTGAAAAATATTACCAACTTCTTCTCGAGTGACATCCCTGCTAGTAATATTGCTATTTTTGGTGAGGGGAGCCTACATTTCTGATATGGTTCGTGTACTTCCACGTGAAAAACTGATGCACAATTGAATAATATTATCATAAGTTTCTTGATAAATATCACCTTTCCCCATTAAATTCAATGTTTCTACCCATTCATCCTTCATACCTTTTATTACAGTGGCTTTAAGTACCTCACCTAGTAGTGTATTGTAAGGTGATGTTTGCAAGTTATATTGAAACCTTTCAACATATTCTTCTAGTGTCTCATTTTCTTTTGCAGTCATTTGAAATATTTCATCTTTTAGATCCTTGGTTCTACGGTAGTCTTGATATTTCATAAGGAAGGCTTGTTTCATCTCATCCCAGGAATTTATAGTTCCTACTCCTAATCCCATAAACCATCGTAAAGCTTCTCCTTTTAAAGTGGAAGGGAATAGCTTCAGTTTCTGGGGTTTATAGGTCTAGTCATAACCTCTACACAGGACATCAAATTCGAATAAGAATGCATCAAGGTCCTCTGATATCAATCCATGAAAGGTTAGAAAATTTTGTAATGGAATGGATTTCATTGGGGCATTAGCAATTGGATCGACTATAAGATATTCCAAGGTGGAAGTTTGGGGTCATGGTGTATTTTTCTATGCCATTTGATCAAAGATATTCCAATAGCCTTCAGGGATTTCTTGGTCTGGGTGTTCTATTTGAGGTGGATGATTATTTGGTCCCTTAGGATATTTAATGGCGCTACCTATATCTGAAATCTTAGGTGTTCCTTCTCCTATCAGAATCATAGAAGATCCAGGTTCGAGTGGTGGTGGGTTTGCCTCAACAAATCCACTAGTCTCTCCTTCTCCTTCTTTCAAATTACAGGAATTTCCCTCATCTGAAGGACCGAGAGGTGGGATATGTGTATTTTGGAAGCTTTGTTCAGTTCCTATAGTTCCTCTATGAACCTCAGCATGAGTTGCAGTTGGTGAATTTGTTGCTTGAGGGGTTCAGGTGGATCCTTTTCGAGGTCCAATCGAAGCTTGAGATTAGATTTTAAGATAATTTCTTCTATGTAAGTGCTCCTTCCAAGGGAAACCGAGCCCTGGGATTTTGTAGTTTTTTGTGTGGGTTTTGTTTTTTCAGGTTCTTTCTTCTTAGTCATACACACTCACACAAAATTTTAAGTACCTATACAACCTATTATGCATCAGCTGAAGGTAGGAGTTAGCACGAGTATTTTACTTGTTGCCTACGTAGGTTCTTACCTTCCATTTTCAATACCTCATCTTCCAAAGATACAACCTATGCTATATTTGACATTCTCCCCGACAACGACACCACAATGTTGGTCTCTAAATATGTCCTAAAAACAACCTTAGTTTAACATTTAATTTATCAACCATGGATTCGTCTTTTCTCTCAAGAATATCAACAAAGTCTACGCAGATAGATGTAGAGGTTAAAATCGTGTAGTCAATGCAAATATGAGTTTATCAATAATCAAGTTCCTCACACATTCATTAAAACTCTGAAACTAAGATCTTACTCAACAAAATTATAATATAATCTAAAACATGTTGTGAACTAAAGGAATTAACCAATTATGTTGAATTCATCTAGCTAAGAAACATGAATTTAACCTATGAAAATACTTAATAAACCAATCTATCAACGATTATGTAACCTGCTAGAAAAGAACAGATAAGTAATGTAGAATTGAAAAGGAACAACAAATGTAGATTTAAGCGAAAGGAACAACAAATCTAAATTTAATAAAAGGAGCAACATGTGTGAAACTGAGAGGAACTTTCAAGCAATAAACTACAACAATGGGAAATGGAACAACAATTGATAACCTAATGAAAAATCTATCTTCTGTAATTAAATGGCATAACCAATTTATGAAAACAACAACACACTCACACATTTATCTTAACTATTGCAAAGAGATTTAAATCACATAAATGAAATCAAATTGATACGATTAAAGATTGAGATAGTAACTCCTTTCGGTTGGGCCCACAGTCTTCAGAGTACTATTTCTAGAAACTCAGTATGCAAAGATGGTAAAAATGCTCAAGGCTTCTATTAATTCCATAACTGGTACAACATTTACAATAGATTGCTTGTACAGAGAAATTCAGAGATCCAAATGCTTGGATAAATTTCTTGGTTGTTTCTCTATGGTTCATTACCCTCTATATATTACAATGATATGGCTAAATTAAGCTATCCCGAGGATCGAGAGATCCTCAAGATTGCTTTTACTATTTATAAAGATTACAAAATAGAGAATCAATATTCCTCAAAACTGCTTTGCGCCTGATTTCTTCGACCTCCAATAGTCTATGCATCTTCACAATATTCTTAGCTATCTTGAGCTTAACAATATTTACTCATTTTTGCAATAAAATCAAACAATTCAAACTGAAATTCAGAAATTATCTGATATCACTCCATAACATTTCTTGAAGCCTTTTTAATCATTTTCTTTCCTAATTATTTCTAATTAATAGAAAATTCAATCAAGATTATATCATAAACCATGGTGATAAGGAGGATATTTATACCTTTTTCTCAACTCAACAAAAACGACCTTCATTTGATTTCCAAAAATATCTCCAAACTATGTATCTATACTTAGTTGATGGGATAAAATCATGTGAATAGGGTTAAAAGGTATCCATACTAAGGCTATGAATGCCTGCTAGAAACAATGTCCATGTCCGTGGTATTGAATTCATTTTTAATACTATAATTCACGTGATTATCTTGTCTTTCTTGAGAGTAATTACTAGTAAAGTTCACTATTTTTGTATTTACACATGATAAAATAAATTATTATGGGTTTATATTTTACCAAGTTTCATAAATTTGATGGAAATGATTTTGATGTTTTTTGAACTGGCATAGTTAACTCAATACTATATAAGTCAGGGATGAGGCTTTTTAGGTTGTTTGGGATTTAGCATTTCAAAACATATTATTTTTATTGCTTGATATTCATAGATTTCAGATTGTTAACCAGAGATAACTATTTCTCCCAGTGTGTCACCATTTGTTATCCTGGCAACACATCCCTTCCATTTTACCTAAAATGAAAAGGGGCTCCCTGTAAATATTTTATTAGTAGGACTTATCAGGATCTGAAGTCTCAATCTATCATTATTTCTAACTGCTGGAAATAAATCATCGTAGGGATGGAATTCTCTATAATTTTTGGATCTTTAGCTTATCAAATTTCTGGTAGGACTTCATATATAGTTTTCAAAGATGATTACGAGGAACATGTTTTTTTTCAAATATATCATGACAGTTCAACAAAAAAAATTGATTTTATTCTCAAATCAAGTCATGGTCATTGGATCTCAACATTTATTTAAAATAATGGCTTCTCTATTGCTTGTTCTTTCATTTTTCCTTCTTTACAAATACCTTGTTCATGTTTGATTATCATCGTTTGTTTTGGGAATTAATGTGTTTGGTTTCATAACAATGATGCAGAGAAATATTGGTTACACAATAGAAGTAGTTGTTGTTTGGAAAATGACTATCATTTTGATTGACTTCATTATGTGTATAGTCAGATTCATTGGTAAATGGTTTATATTATTTACCTAACTAAAAATTTAATCACCCTATGCTATGATGGATTCAAATTCATTGTTGAAATGATTTATATGTTAACTATGTTGATTTTTCTATACTTGAAAATCATTTGTGAACAAAATGACCCACCTGTTGCATTTTCATTATGAAAAGACTTGGCATTAATCGTGGCATCATGGTAGGACTCTGAGCTATTATACATAATGTTTGAGTTGATAGGTATTGGGTGTAAGAGTAACATGTATAGTCATTCTCGTCCCACACATTATCATATATATTGAACATACACCTCTGCATTCATTTCTCAATGGATTAAATCCTTAGTCGATGGTACATAGAGGTTAGTCATGTCCTTACCTAACTTGTAAAGGCCACCATTTCTTTTCTTTGTTCATACCATATTCCATTCTCTAGTCAACCAAAGTAAAGTGTAGGGAGATGATTCTCATGTCTTATTCACATTCTTTGAATTTTTTATGAACCTTGTTTCTGTCATTATGGGAGAATATGGAAATCAATTTATGGTTATACTTCTCTGAAGGTTGTGTATTGCTTAGTCACTCACACATTTCCACTCTTTCTATTGAGATTTTTTGTGTATGGCATATTTCTCAAACCCTTGAGTTTGGTAATGGCCTCAATATTTCGATATGATTCCTCAAGGGTCAAGATTGATGAAGCTTACAATGGTTTTGTTGGAATACTGAGGGGGGGGGGAGGGGGGGGGTGGTGAATTGGTATGAGAACTTTATACCACTTTTAACCACAATATATAATATTTAACCTTATCATCAATATATCATCAATGTATTATCTATGATTTCATTAAATATATCATGAGTATATAAACTTAATCAACATCACATCAACATCACATCAAATACACAATACACCATAATTTACCTAGAAACCCAAAAGGGAGAAAATCACATAATGTTTTCTTATATATCAAAGCATTCATTCATTGGAAGAACCAACTTTAAAATTCTCCAACTACATCTGGAAGGAGGATACGACCCCCTATTTACAGGATCCAACTTGAAGAAAGCTACAACTCCCTGAATTATCTGGCTCCAACCAAAAGGAGGATACAACCCCTTAATTCTCAGGCTCCAACCTAAAGGAATCTCTAATTTCTTGTATTCTCTGGCACAAGCCGGAAGGAGGCTACAACCCCCTTTCCTTTCCTTGTACTTGTACCCTGAAGTGTAAATGTAGACCAACTATCACTACCACAATCACTACCACTGCCACTGCTACTGCCACTGCCACTTTCTGTATCCAACCTTTCAAATCATCCTGTCACTGATCAACCTGTCCAACCTGACATTGTCACTGATACTCAACCGGATCCTCTCACATGGATCATATACAAAATACATCTCTCAACTAGATGTCCAAAATCACCAACACATTCCTCTACCAAGTATGCACTAATATCACCAACATACCATCACAAGATATGTGTCCCAACCAAGTACCAAATTATGTACTAAACCATACCAAGAATCAAATGTGTACCACAACCTGTACCACAACAAGTGCATCAACCATGCACCAACACCTGTACCACAACAAGTGCATCATATATGTACCAACACCTGTACCACAACAAGTGCATCAACCATGCACCAACACCTGTACCAAAACAAGTGCATAAAAAATGCACTAAAACCTTTACCAAACCATGCATCAAATAGGCACCATAACCTATACCAAACCGTGCATCAAACATGCACCATAACTTGTACCATAGGCCTCGACCATCAACCATGTACATCAAAACCATATCAAATACCAATCATGTATCATACCATGTATCAACCATTTAAATCAACAACTGTACCATGTGCCAACAATGTATCTCAACTATATACCATATCACTCAATCGTGCCATATACCATATACCAATGAATATACCAAGCAATTACTAATAATGGTGTACTCAACCAAGTACCAACATCACCAAGAGATGTATCTCATACATGTGTTCTCATGTACCATGTGTAATCCTAAAAAATGTATCAATATCAATGGAAAACATACACCATGTTCCAATGATTCAAGAGTATACCAAGAATAATCCTCAAGCATGTACCATAGCATCATCACCATGCAACTAAACCAGATACCAAGATGACAATACAACCAACATGTACTACTACTCAATGTACCATACCAATGTCACCAAGATGTACCAAGCATCAACAAGACATGCCTCTCAAGAATGTACCATACCATCACCATGCACAATATATAATCAGATAATCATACCTTTGACTTGTAGCTGCCCTACTATACTATAACATTGACCTGTAACTCTTCCACAAACTTCAGCTGCCTGGTACCAACATTTCCCCCAAATTTTTCTTAACCTCGCATGACTAAGACCCCCTATCATGTGGGGCCTCGTGTGACATCACTTAGACAACCCACGGGGGTTCCTCGCATGAAACCCTCAAGATGAACCATGAGGACCTGCTAAATTAGAGTTACACAGAATCTCTAACACTCTGCAGCGCCAAAAAATTCGCTCTTTCCTCGCACTTTCTTCGCTGCCTCAGACTTGCCGTTAGATTCACCAATAGACAAAAATAATAGACCATAAAATTCACAATATAGATATTCAATGTAAGTGTGTGTCTACTTATGAGAGACTCCTTGAGTTGTTTATATACTTTTTCATAGTAACCTATTTCCTTAATTTTAAGGCTTCTAGTACTTTCTTTTCACAAACAATTTACCCTTTCAATAATGAATTGTAACCAATTAGGGACTTCTTGAACATTCTTCAGGGCTTCCAAATTCAAGGCCATATCTCCTTAAACATGAAGAACCATGATCCATATTATTTCCACACGAAATGAGAGCGGAGATATAATAAAGAAATGTACAGAGATATCTCAGATATATCTGTTCAAAAGGTGAATAGAAGGATACTGCAAGTACTACAACCACGGCCCAAGAACCTTCTATCCAACAGAAGAAGGTCAAAAATATTGCAGCAAAATGTAAATATTCCTTCAGCACATAGGAATCTCATGTAGCTAGAGAGGTTAAAAATTTCTAACCCTTCCAGCCACAAGTTCGTGAAAACCTTCAACAAGCTAAGCAACACAACTTCTCCAACAAGGAAAGAAGCTCATCAAGATGCAGATTCAACAAAAACTTTTCCCTCTCCCCCAGGAACCCAACCTAATGGATATCATTTCTTTCTAAGGAGGGAGGATTGATCCAGGTGGATATTGGTGGCCACCCACATTTTCCAACTGGCTCAAAACAATTTTCTGGCAATTCTGGCAATTTACTATTTTTCACAGTTTTTAACTTCCGGGGCCATTTTGAGGGCCCAAATGAAGGTTTTTTAGGATCAAGCTTCTCAATTATAACTAAAGGTTGTGATGGAGCCCCCAAAATTAATATCCTCAATGATACCTTTCCAATGAGCTATCGTGAACCCCAAACGAAGATTGTATGCCAAAGTTATGCCCCTGAGAAGTTGATACACCAAAACTACCTAAAATGGGGTCCACAAAACTGTTGGGTTTTCATCTCCTGGGGTTAGGGTTTTGGATTTCCTTTATTAAAAAAATGCCTGTGGAGCTTCATTGTAAAATAATCTTCTTGCAAATGCAATTAGTAGACACATCTCTTCTCAGAGATAAGTTTACACCATTCTAGTGAGTCTTTCACTCTGTATTTTTACAGTCTTTGTACATTTTTGCTCATTAATAGAAAATTGTGTATTACTGTATCTATGTGTTTATGGTTGCATCTATGATACATTTATGTTATATTATTGGATATCTGAGATATCTCTATCCAAAGTGGGCTCGGCCCCATATATTCTAGACTCCTCTGTGGAACTTTTATCCTAGTAAGTTTCCCACCAACGTTTGACATGGCGGAGATCCTTAAGGAGTGAGAAGATGATCTTTTACCTGTCAGATAAATTATGAAAAGAGAAATAACCTTCTAGCAGATTTAACCATTTTTCTAAGGCATCCGCATATATATATCCTTCAAATATGGGAATATCAAAATTAACTTGTACCTTGAAAGGCGAGCTACTTCCAAAGTGGTCGCTTGATGAAGACGTGCATGTTGTTATCGGCAGGAGTTGAAGGATGTGGGAAAATTGTCCATCATTTTGTCCCTCTGTCGTGTGAGATATTTCTCAAGCAACATATTATTATAATCGTTTTCTCTGTTGTTTTTATTTTCTTCCACCATGGAGGTTTTCTTGGATGTGCAAGAGCGATGGTTTTCAAGAGAGACAAGCTCGAGACCCAACTTGCTATACTCGGACCTCGTCGGGACATGCACTAACAAACGATCAAGAGAAGCTTTAATATCACTGATATAGATTATTTTCGGCATGAAATGAGAGCAAAGATATAATAAATAAATGTACATAGATATCTAGGATATCCAATAATATAATAGAAATGTATCCGAGATGAAACCATAAACACAAAGATACAATAATACACAATTTTCTATTAATGAGTGAAAATGTACACAGACAATAAAAATATAGAGTGAAGGACTCACTAGAATGGTGGCATTTTATCTCTGAGAAGAGATGTGTCCGCTACTCGCATTCAAAAGAAGATGATTTTACAATGAGGCTCCAAAGGCCTTTTTATCATAAATGAAATCCAAACCCCTAACCACATAATATGAAAAGCCAACATTTTTATGGACCCCGTTTTGGGTAGTTTGGTGTATCAACTTCCTGGGGGCGTAACTTTGGCATATGATCTCCATTTGGAGTGCACGATAGATTTTTAGAAAGGAATCATAGAGGAGACTCATTTTGGGGCTCAATCAAAGCCTTCAACTATCATTTATAAGCTCGATCCCAAAAAACCTTGATTTAGGCCCTCAAAATGGCCCCGTAAGTTAAAAACTGCTAAAAATAGTAAATTGCCAAAATTGCCAGAACATTGTTTTGAGCTAGTTGGAAAAGGTGGGTGGCCACCGATATCCACTTGGATCAAAACATGTGGAATACCACCGATCATAGGAAACTACATGACAAGGACTATCCATCTATGAGTTTCTTACCTGCATTTACATTGTCCTTCAAGTTCATATTCCTCAACCAAATTTGGGTACCATAATCACACCTCTGGGGCTTCATGTAGACTTAATGTAGATATAACTTCTTCCTTTATTTGTATGGATTTATCTCGCACTACAATTCTTTATAGTACAATCTCTTGGTCCTGTTCTTTATTTACTTGTTCTTCTTTTCCTTCCCGCATTACTGCAAATCATGTTATCTCTGGGACGTGTTCTTTATTCACCTGTTCTTCTTGTTTTTCATTTCTTCTCTAAACCTTCATGTATATGACATTTTCCTTTTTTCATGTAGATTTTTCTTTATCTTGTACTATTTCCAATCCCGAGAGTATGACTTTTTGGGTGTCCTTCATTCATCTTCTCTTCTTTTACCTATTCTTGTATTCTTTTCCAAGCTTTCTTATATGCAATATCAATGTTCTTTTTCATATAAGTATCCATCATCATTCTACAATCACGAGCTATGTGACCATAATTGTGGAATTTGTAACATTCAATATTACATGGGGCTACATAAGCATTTCTTGCTTGATCACTTCTTCCGTAAGCCTTGCAATTTGCAATTTTATGTCTAAAGTTAGTACAATAAAAACAATGACCATAAAAGAAATTTACATACCTAGGAGTGAATGATATTCTTTGAGGTGTAGTACTTATGAATTCCTTCCTTGATTGATCATGGTCATGATTGAAACTTCTTTGTGGCTTGAATGTGGAGGATCTGCTTGAAGATGCATTTCTATCATTTTTCTTTTATTTGGCTAACCCTGATTCCTTCCTCTGAGTACTTCTACATAACTCTTATTCTTTTCCTCATTCTTCTTTTATGGAAGCTTGGAATGCTTCTCTTCAACATTTTCTACGGATGATGTGGATGTTTTCGTCTCTTCAACATTCTTGTTGAGCTTGACAACTTTGACTCTCAATGTGACAACTTCTTCTTCAAGCTTCTCAACCTCTTCTTCTTTCTTCATCATCTGACTCTTCATGAATTATTCTGTTCACTTTGCTTCTTCAAGTTGGATATTCAAGGATATGGTTTCCTTTTCAATTCTTCTTTCTTCTTGACCATATTTTTCTTCAAGTTGATTTAAGTCCTCGGTTCTTTCCTTCAGATGACCAGTCAAAATATTTTCTCTTTTCTTTGCTCATTCCTTTATTTCAGCTTCCAAACACTACTTATCTTCCATTGCTTCCTTTCTTAGTTCTTTTATTTCGGCTTCCAAACACTGCTTATCTTCCATCTAACTTTTGTATGTTTCTTCAATGTTTTTGGCTTCTTCTAGCCGAGCTTGCAATTTCACAATGACTTGTTGGGATTCTTCAGAAATTTCTTGAGAATTCTTGTTGAATAATTGTTCCTTAATATACTTTTTTTTCTTCCTTTGTTTTGTCAATTCATCTAAGGAACTGATTAATTCTACTTCAAGGTCTACTATGCCTTCTTCAAAATCTTCTTCTAAATCTATCTGACATGATGAGAATATTTCTTCTTGTTCTGTACCTGCAGTTTCTTTAATAGGATATGAATTTGTGATGGGAGATTCCTTGAAATATATATTATGTAGCTTATCCAAAGATTCTTTGGCTAATGAACATTTTCCCACTTTCTCTCTTACCGGATCAGTTAATCCTTCCTAGATAAAATCCATTGCTATTTTGTTGCTTCTTTTCAATTCCTTCTTGGCTGCAATCTTTGGTTTCTTTGTTGCAGTGTATCCTATAACAACTAATTTCCAAAAATTATATCCATGTTCATGTAAAAGTACTTTCGTTCTTCTGCTCGATATCTCATACTTCAAACCATTATGACCAACGACCATTGGTGCTCCATTCTCAGTATAATCCATGATCTCCCTTCCAGTGGTTAAATTGTTTTCTTGAAGGACTGGCTCTAATACCAATTGTTGGAATATTGAGAGAGTCAGGGTGAATCAATATGAACAATTTATACCACTTTTAACCATAATATATAATATTTAACCTTATCAATAATATATCATCAATGTACTAGCTATGATTTCATTCAATATATCATGAGCATATAAACTTAATCAACATCACATCAACATCACCTAAAATACACAATACACTATAATTTACATGGAAACCCAAATGGGAGAAAACCATAGAATGTTTTCTTATATATCAAATAATACATTCATTGGAAGCACCAACTTCTCAATTCTCCAGCTACAATTGGAAGGAGGCTACGACCCCTTATTTATATGCTCCAACCTAAAGGAAGATAAAAATCCCTGAATTCTGTGGCTCCAACTAGAAGGAGGCTACAACCCCCTAATTATTAGGCTCCAACCTAAAGGAAGCTCCAAATCCATGTGTTCTCGATAACCAACAGAAACGAGGATCCAACCCCCTTTCATTTCCCTTCCTTCTACCCTGAAGTATAAATGTAGAGAAACTGTCACTACCACAATCACTACCACTGTCACACTATCGAAACTTTCACATCAACCTGTCACTAATCAACATATCCAACCTATCACTATCACCAATAATCAACAAGATCCTCTCACATGGATCATATACCAAGGACTCCTCTCAACTAGATGTCCAACATAACTAACACACGCCTCTACCAAGCATGCACCAAGATCACCAACATACCATCATAAGATATGTGTCTCAACCATGTACCAAAAAAACAACCTATACCATACCGAGCATCAACCATGTACCACAACCTGTAGCACAACAAGTGCATCAATCATGTACCACCAATTGTACCACAACAAGTGCATCAAATATGCACCAACACTTGTACTACAACAAGTGCATCAACCATGCACCAACACTTGTACCAAAAAAATTGAATCAACTATGCACCAACACCTGGACCACAACAAGTGCATCAACCATGCACCGATACCTATACCACTACAAGTGCATCAACCATGCACCAACACCTGTACCAAACCGTGCATCAACCATGCACCATAACCTGTACCAAATTGTGCATGAAACATGCACAATAACCTCTACCATATGCCTCAACCATCAACCATGTACATCAACACCATACCAAATACCAATCCTGTATCATACCATGTATCAACCATGCACATCAAAACCTATACCATGTACCAAAAATATATCTCAACCATATACCATATCCCTCAATCATGCCATACACCATATACCATAGGATATATCAAGCAATTACTATCAATTGTGTATCTCAACCAAGTACCAACATCACCAAGAGATGTATCTCATACATGTTCTTTCATATACCAAGTGTAATCCTCAACAATGTATCAATATCGATGACAACCATACACCATGTGCCAATGATTCAAGAGTATACCAAGAATAAGCCTCAAGCATGTACCATAACATCATCACCATGTAACTAATCCAGATACCAAGATACCAATACAACCAAGATGTACTACTAATCAATGTACCATACCAATATCACCAAGATGTACCATGCATCAACAAGACATGTCTCTTAGGCATGTACCATACCATCACCATGCATAAGATATAATCACATAATTATACCTGTGACCTGTAGCTGACCTGTTGTACCATAAAATTGACCTCTAACTCTTCCACAACCTTCAGTAGCCTGCTACTAACATTTCCCCCATATTTTCCTTAGCCTCATGGGACTAAGACTCCCTGTCACATGGGGTCTCGTGTGACGTCACTTAGGAAACCTACAAGGGTGCCTTGCTTGATGTCACTTAGGAAACCTATGGGGGTGCCTCACGTGACACCCTCAAGCTTACCCATGAGGGATTGCTAAATTGCCTCAATGACAAGCTCCAAATCATGATGATCAATATTGATAAAAAAAAAATTGCATCTTTATATAGTGTTCATATGTGTGTATTTTGATGGTGTGAATATTTTTGAAGGGTATCTCATTTGGTTTGAAGTTATTTTATGTTATTTGCAATTTTTATTTATTTAGAGTAGCTACATAATTATCGATTATGTAACCACTCTTAAAATATTTAAGTTTTTGATATGTTTTGGTTTTTTGTATTTACAGGTGTCAAATATTTGTTACAAGGATGATCATGGCATGATATTATATCTAAATATGTCAAGAAAAATCAATCAGGATATGGTGTGAGTTTTTTAGGATCATTGAAAGGAGTTGTAAATAGTTTATATATATTCATATCATCGACTTCTTGTTACAACATTTCATGTCTATATTTTAGTCAAAGTTTTGTTTGATTCGAGAGATCATTATTCAACATATGGGATCGACTCCTTGGAAGAGGATTAATGTTGTTCAATTTTAGAGAACCATCCCTTGTTTTTAGAGAACAATTATGAAGTGTATCTTGGGCTATCATAACTCTACAATGATAAATAGAGTATGATTAGGATTGAGATAGGGGGGGTCTCTACATAGGATAAAATGTTTTTATCTCTTTTGCACACTTTTTTTGTAAGCCGATTTTTTCAAAGAAATAGTGATGGGAATGCTACCAACAGTTTGTAGATCAAATTTATTATGAAGTGATGATATTTTAGGATTGATCTTTAAAGTTTACTTTTAAAAATTTTGTATGAATTTTTTTTGCATTGGTAATAAAATTTAATTCTCTTCTTCCTCTTATCATTCTATTTAGTGAATTGAAGCAATGTTTTGAACTTTATTTTTAGAATCTTCTTCATATTCTTATGATCATAATATTTTAAAATTTTCCTTTCAAAAGATAATGATTACTGACTATTTGATCTATTAATTGGAAATGGTTCTATTTCACATGTTAGAAAGTGTTTTTGTAATGCTTCATGATTTTATTATGTTTCCTCACATTAAATTATGCAATGTGTAGTGATCGAATAGTAGAATGTCTTCTATGATTTCTGATTATTACATGTTTCATTTATAAAAGTGAGTTGAATTGACTTTAGATTTTTCATGCTCCCATAGGATAGGTTTGATTAAGTTGTTTATTTGTTTATGTAGATTTAGAACTGCATTTTTATTAGTTTAAATTGGCATTCTAGATTTAGAGATTGCATCTAGATTAGAAGTGTAACATCCCCGACCACCTAGGTCGGGCCATGCTACTCCAGAAAATGATTTCATTCTCTACTCAACATACTGTAACATACCCGACATCCAACTAAACTATTCCACATGTATTTTTTGAACTGCATGCAATTAAAACATATACACACAGAACTCTTGCAGAACGTTATATATAAAACGTAAACATACAAATACATTCTATAAATGCACAGATTCATACTGAAATAATAGTAAAAATATACATGCAGCATATATAGGAAATAACCATAAATATAAATACAGTTATAAACCACACATAGGATAAACCCATAAAAATAAACACATAAATAATAATGCAACATGCAATTTATCACAAAATTGACACTTATCTTGGTAAGAATATCACCAACTTCGTTCAAACCTTCCATGCACCTCTTATCCTTAGACCACACTTCTCATCGCTCTCAGCAGTGGGTCAGCCCCGAGCTGGGACTAAACTCCACCTGGCTAAAGGAATTCCTAACCAGGCTAATGGATCATAGACAATAGGAAAGACTCTATCACATGTGCCAAATAAAAATAATAGCCTATAGTCCCTCATTATCCACATGCCTGTCCCACCCCAGGAACCGTGCCCCATCTTTTCTCAACAGTCCTTCGGCTACCCCACTTCCTTTCTGGGCTTCAACAATAGGCCAGACACGAAGTCTCAGAGCCCTGTAGTTGTAGTTTATCACATTTTGGAAATCAATTCCCAACAATTCTCTCACTTAGAGAGATTGCTCATGGTCCTGACAACCTGCCTCTTCAATATCCCATGGGCCTGACAACCAGCTTCTTTATTCCATCTCCTAAGATAACCAACTACAAAAATAGGTATGGGGATGGATATAGGTTCAGGTACAGTGACAAGAAGGTATAGAGGAAAACTGAGTGAGTGAGTGAATGATAATAGAATGATTGAATGGATGACTGAATGATGGAAGGAATGGGAAAATGAACTAAGTCCAAACTATATGTATACATGTTCCCAACTTCACACTTGTCATGTTGAGAGCTACTTTGGCCCACTTGTCCCCATCTTTAGAACTTAGGATAAAATAATTATCCATACATTATACTTAATAAATATTAATATAATATTCCTTTTTAGCTTAATCTCCCTATCTTACCCACTTTTCCTTAACTTTTATCCCACACCCTTTCCCTAACTAGTGTAGTTTAATCCCCCATACTCTTTTATCATGGTCGATCTGCGCGCAGTGATGTATTTCATATTAATGATGAGACATATAAAAAAATAGGCTCACTGGCCTTTAACAGTTAGGCTTTCCAGCCTAATCATCACAAACTAGGTCACCAGCTTATAAAACACATCATATACACAAAGGCTCACTGGCCTCAAAATCGCGCGCACTTAAGTTTCTGCACGCGGTATCCTAGAATGTCCACACTTCATCATTTTATAGAGTAGTACATGCATGCACTATACAATGTAAGGTGCATACAAAAATGATACCAAACATCTCACCAACTTAAGTACATTTTCATTTTACATTTACAATTGGGTTCGGCCTAGGGGTATTATAATCCCCTCCCCTTATTTATGCACTATCCTCAGTGCATTATGTACACATATACAACAAAATTTTCAAAAATCCTTAAAAATATGTGGGTATTCTACCTGCATTGAATCCTCATGATCCCAAGTAGCATCCTTGGGACCGTACCAGATCCATTGGACCTTTACAAGTCCTATGGCTCAATTTTAGAGATTTTTGATTTTCTGGTCCATAATGCATACCAGCTGCACTTGGAAAGAACCTTCTTGCTCCACCTGAATCACATTCCAATCAATAACATGATTAGCATCAGGTATATATTTCTTGGCAAATGATACATGGAATACATTATGAACAGACATAGATGTAGGAAATGCAATCATATAATTTTTTGGACCAATCCTCTCTAGGATTTAAAACGACCCACAATAGTGAGATGCCAACTTTGAACAATTTCCCAACTTTAGGGAACTTCTATTGGCTTTCACTTTCAAGAACACATGGTCCCCAACTTTAAATTCTCTGTGAGTTCTTCCCTTATCAACATAGATTTTTTTCTTGTCTTGGGTAGCCTTTAAATTTTGTTTTATTTTCAACATTTTCTCCTCCATTTCCGTGACCAAATCTGGCCCAATCACTACTCTATCTGCTGGGTTATCCCAACTTATCGGTGTGTTCCAGTTTCTTCCATAAAGTGCCTCAAATGGGCTCATCTTTAGAGATGTTTGGTACCCATTGTTATAAGAAAACTATAATAAGTGTAGGTAGTCTTCCCATTTTGATGGTTTATCCATCACATACATCCTCAACATATCCTTAATCACTTGATTCACCCTCTCAATTTGTCCATCTGATTTTGGATGATAAGTTGTAATCAAATTCAAATTTGTTCCAAATCCATTAAATAATCCTTTCCAAAAATTTGAGGTAAATTTTGGATCTCTGTCACACACAATTGTCTTGGGTATGCCATTTAAATTGAGCAATTTCTCTCATATAAACATCAACAATGTTGGTTTCCTTGTGAGTGATATTAACTGGAATAAAATGGGCATCTTTAGTAAGCTTATCCACCACTACCATGATAGAATCATGTTGCTTGTTTGTTCTGGGAAGTCTGTTGATGAAATCCATTGTTACAACTTCCCATTTCCACTCAAGAATGGGTAATGGTTGTAGAAAACCAACTGGGTGTCTATGCTCAACCTTTAACTTTTGACATTCCAAACATTTGGAAATAAAATCAACAACTTCTTTCTTCATGCCTGGCCAACAATATTGGCTTTTGACAATTGCAATAGTTTTTTGATAGCCTAGATTCCCAGCATAAGGTAGATTATGAATTTCTCTCAATATCAGATTTTTAAATTCATGGGAATTTGGTACATAAATTCTTCCCCTGTACTTCAAAATTTCATCATTATCTAGCTTGTATTCTTCAATTTCCTACTGCAAATTACCTTGCTATAATTTTGCCACTAATTCCTTGTATTACAAATCTGATTTGGAAGCCTCTATAATTCTATCTTTCAAATCGGATCGGTACATGCTAATGGTTGTAGCATGCAATTCATGAACTCTTCTGCTAAGTGCATCAACCACTTTGTTCTCTTTCCCCTTGATATGATTTATATCAAATTCATATTCACTGAGAAATTCTAACCATCTTCTTTGCCTAACATTTATAGTTGGCTGATCAAATAAATATTTTAGACCATTATGGTTTGTCCTAATCTCAAACCTTTTCCCCATGAGGTAGTGTCTCCATTTCCTCAAGGCATCCACTATGGCTACCAACTCCAAATCATGAGTGGCATAGTGTCTTTCATTCTCCTTCAACTCCTTGATTCATAACATATAACAAACCCATTTTGACTCAGGACTCCACCAAGTCCTTATTCACATGCATATGTGCATACAATGAAGTCTTCATTTGGGTCTGCAATCCTTAGTATTGGAACAATTGTTAATAATTGTTTCAAGTGTTGCAAACTCTTTTCACAATCCAATGTCCACTGAAAATTCACACCCTTCTTTTGTAAGGAAGTGATTGGGTGTGAAATCTTTGAGAATCCTTCAATAAATATCCTATAATAGCCTGGAAGGACCATGAATGATCTGATCTCTGTCACATTATTTGGCGCTAACCATTTTCTAAAGGCTTATACCTTCTCAGGATCCATTTTTATCCCTGTTATCGCATTTTTCTGCAGGGGGGGTATTTTTCCTTGGTTTTGGCCTCTAGGTGAGAAAAGGAAAAGAAAGGGGATAAAAACCCACTAAATGGTGCTTATCCTCAGTTCGTTGCGGTCAATGTGACCATTTGGAATGTTGTTCTAAGAGGTGTGTAGATCTGGGCAGCCAAGATCTGAGTGCTCCAGATCGACGATTTTTGATAATATCGGAGCCTCAACATGCACGGATGATAAAAATTGTAGGGTGGGCCAGGTTTGAAACCATGGTTTTGTGGAGGTGCTACGTGTCAGCCAGAGATACACATCAGGCCCAAAAGTGGTGAAGAATCAAACCACTTTTCACAGAACTGATATGCGCATGTGAGTATAGGGCCCTATCCCAGGTCGACAAGTGGCTGCTCTGTCCCACTGGTTTTTGTCCCCCAATCCATCTCTCTCCTCTATCCGTCACATCCCCCATTCCCCTATAAATTTCTCTCCCTCACCCATGTCCTCCACTCACTAACCCACTTGTCGCATCTCCCCTTCTCATCTCTCTCCACCTGTGCCACCTCGCTCCACATCACCTCCATCCCATTACATCTCAACTCCCGCTTGTGTGGCCCCCACGCTATCCTCAGTTTCCCCTTCCCATCCACATTGTCTACCTTGCCATCTCCACGTCCAGTATTCCATGCATAGGCCACCAAATTACACAGGTGCGGTGCCGACTCAAGCCTTCTCGATCCCGATGAAGCAGTTATTGAAGTTAGTTGGTGGTGGTTGAACATCGTTTCCACCATAAATGGAAATCATAAGAAAGGACTGTCAGCAAGTCGCCTCAACTACAAAACCTTCCTGAAACACGATTGTGTCTAACAAGAGCTCGCTTCTGATAGGAGATTGCATGCACAGTCTACCAAGAAGCATCCAGACATAATGTCTTCAATGAAGATATTTGAACATACTTCTGTAGTTTTGGTCTGAGTATATAGGAGTCTTACTCATATTTTGTGATGGTTGATGGTTGAGATAAGCCCCTGACTTGTAAATTTTTAATGAAGCCTCTGGTTCTTTGGTTATGTATCTATATTTGAGAATTCTTGTATTTCCTTCCATATCTCTTTAAAAGTTGTGTTAAGACACTTGGGCATGGATGATCCAGTCGAGGGTAGTTATTTTCTTGTGATGTAGGTTTGATCATAGTGGCATCACGACCATTGTTAATCAGTTTATTGTGATTGTTTTTCCCCCTAACGTTGAATGGCTCGGGCACGGATGATCTAGTCGGGTTTTTATTATTGAATTGTGATGTATGTTTGATTTTAGTTCAATAATAAATTCGTTCAGTTCCTTGAAACCCTGACCCAAGAGGATTTTGTCTTTAGAGTTTTTCCTCTTTAAGCTGCTGGAAGATCGGATGTCCATAGAATACTTCTTCATTCTTCTCAAGTTCTTCCCCTACTCACCCTTATTACAACTTACTAACTGAAGTTAGATTGAGAGCTCACTTGCCTGTGCATTTCAGCCCATTTTTCTGAGTTAAAGCGATATAATCTTGAGAAAGCATCCATTAGACCACCCTTTAAAAATATTCACTATGACATACAGACTGATGGGTATTGGGCTTACCTCTGCATTAATCTAGAGGTGACTTCCAGTGCCAACATTTCTGGTGCCATTGCCGGGGACAAATTGAAGATTTTCCCTGGGATTGAATGACAAATCTTACTAGTTTTGAAGGTGCATCATGAATTAGTACATCAAATATTGCAACTATGCACCTGGAAACTCCACTGGGACAACTCCACTGTTTTAGTTGTGGCTTCCAGGGGCAGACACACGACGTCCACTCCAGAGCTTCCTTTACCAACATCTGAAGTTGATCCATAGAAAATTATTAGAATACAAAGGACCCTTCAGGAGGGAACTTCTACTACTGAAACATGTGATTATGGAAATTTTCATTACTCTCCTATAGCAATTCAAGTAGTTGTTTCTCACTTTCCTATTAAACCATCTGTTGGAGCTTCTAGAAGTTTAAATTTTGGGAGTGGTCTTGCTAATTTCCCCTCTCCTAGTTTCACTACTCCTCTTATTAAAGTTGTTGGTTTTGAAGAGAGGGAAACCTCTATTCCTTCGATCCCTGAGGCCTTTTCTCCAGATCCTCAGTTGTTTCCCTTTTCTCCCAAAAGCACACCTCCCATCTCCCCTGTCTGAACCCCATCCCATCCTGGTTCTCCTCCTGTTCATAATCCAATGGCAGGAGATAATCCCCCCATAAATAGAATGGATGCTATAGTAGCTACCAGATATGCCCCTCTCATTTTGCCTCAGCCTCTTAATTCCCTCCCAGTTGGTGGCTACGTCAAGAAGCTTCCTAAGTTCACGACGAAGGGAGATATTACTACAGAGGAGCACCTTGCAACTTTCTATAGTTATGCTGATAACTATGTCATAGTAAATGAAGATGTGTGGATGAGTATTTTTGTCCACAGTCTTGATGGAGAAGCCAGAAAGTGGTTCAGGGCCCTGACCTCTGGATCCATTGATGTGATTGAGGCTTTAGATGATGTCTTATTGAAACAATGGAGGGATAAAAAGGACTTCATGTATTATATCATAGAGTTCGGGTCCCTAAAGAGAAAATAGGGAGAGTTTGTCTCTGACTTCTCCAAAATATTCAAAAAAATGTACAATAAGATCCCTGTTGAGATAAAGCCTACTAAGGCCTCTGCCAAAATCACATATGCTAGTTCCTTTGACCCTGACTTCTGCCTCCTGTTAAGAGAGAGAAGAGCTACCTCCTTGGCTCATATGCAAGATGCAACCCTGGAAGTAGAGTCTAATATATTGACAGTTGAACGACTTAGAAATAAGGCTGATAGAGGAGGAAGAGGAAGATATGAAGCCTCCACCTCTAGTTCCTCTACCCTCCTCCCACAAATGGATGAAGTAACCAAGTTACTAAAATCACTTTCAACTAGAATGGAAAGGTTGGAATTAGAAGGGAAGAAAACATACATAAATCCTCAAAATGTGATAACAAAGGAAACTTCAAGAGGCCGAATAACAATGCAACTCAGATAATGCCAAGAGAGCCTCGAAACAAAGATAGGGATGATAAAAAAATCTAGACCCCTCTTAAAAATAACATGGTTATAGATGAGGGTGGAGAGGAAGAAGACCTCGATCAAGAAATTCACAGTCTTGAAGATACATCGTCTCCTCCTCACTTAACTCAATCTGCATACGATGAGTCTCTCATGGACAACCAATTAAATGAGCCGAGCAAGGGGGATAAGGCCAGTGACAACCGAAATAGATACAACCTCAGGTCCAAAAATAAAGGAGGAAAGCATGATGTTCATGATCGGCCTACTAGAGAAAAAAAGGTTTTTGAAGATGTAGCAAGCAACAACAAGGAGAGGAAAATACAAAGCCACCCACTAGTATTCAAAGGTCCCATCCCAGAGGTTAGAGAAATTTTGAAGCCCCCCTCCTATTTTAACTTTGAGCATGAAATTCAAAATATTAGGATTCCTTTCCCCCTTTCAGAGCTGGTCAAACATGAGGACTTTAGGATATCCCTATCTAAGATGTTGTTTCCCGAACCCTCAAATCATCCCATAGACTCAATTAATTCGCAAGACAAAAATCCAATAGTCATCTTAGGTCCCATGGTAGAAGATAGAGATGATTAATCCCCTCCCTTCTACACATCACTAAACATACATGATAAGGTACTGCATAATTGTTTGATAGATTCAAGAGCCTCTCATAATCTCATGCCCAAAACTCTCATGAAGGAACTGGGACTGGAAGTCACCAAAGCATACCATGACTTCTTATTTTTTGATTCAAGGAGGGTGTAATGTCTTGGGGTCATCAAGGATCTGGTTGTGACCTTGTTTCATCTTCCCATGAAAAGTGTGGTCATGGATATTGTAGTGGTTGATGTTCCCCCAAAGTTTGGCATGTTATTGTCAAGATCTTGGATAAAAAGGCTCAGGGGAACATTGTAGATGGACCTCACCTATGCTACTATTCCTGTGTTTGGGGGGGAGCATAGAGGACTGCACAAAGAATCTCAGTTGGCCTATATTATTAGTGATGAAGTAGACCCCACCAATCATCCTATATTTTTCCTTGATACTGATTTGGGATCTAGCTTATTGTAGCTCACTGATGTCCCTGAACCTCCTCTTGAAATCAAAAAACATTCCCGTAATCTCTATGAAGATTCCCCTATGATTACCTCTATTTGGAAAATTTTCTTTGATGGAGCCTCTTCTAGAGAAGGTGTTGGTGTTGGAGTGGTCCTTGTTTCACATGTTCAAGAAATTATATCTCTATCCTACAAGTTATAATTTGAAGCTACCAATAATGTGGCAGAATATGAAGCTCTTGTTTTGGGTTTGAGGGATGCAAAAGATATGGGGATTGAAGAGATAACAATGTTTGGAAATGTTGAGTTGATTTTCCAACAGATCAGAAATATTTATCAGGCCAAACACCCTTGGCTCAAAAGTTATAGAAATGAAGTATGGGACCTCATTGATAGTTTTTTATCGGCTTTCAACATTTCATTTATTCCAAGATAAGAGAATGTCACAGATGACTCTTTGGCTGTTTCAACAAATAATTTCAGTGTTCCTCTGCCACCCAATCTCAAGTATGATATAGAAATAAAATACAGACCCTCTATACCTGACAATGTCAAGCATTGGAAGGTCTTTGAGGATGATCTTGAATTCAAAAGATTCATGGAAACTGTGGATGATTTTTCTGCATTACACATTGATCAAGATCCTAGTTCTAACAAAGATCCTCATGATGATGTTTTTTTGAACAAGATTGTTGATCATCATATTGTTCAGTTGCCCAACAATCGCATCCCAAAGGGACTAGTCCCTTTGGAAAGATTATTTGATAGAAATGATGTGGAAGTAAAGGGTAAAATCTCGAATGATGATGTTGATGTAGTTGAGTGCAATATTGGCACAGAGGAGGATCCAAAGTTTGTCAAGTTGTCTAACAGGCTGTCAAAGGAGCAGAGGGCCGAGTATATTGAGATATTAAAATAATTTTCTGATGTGTTTTCTTGGACCTATGAATACCTTAGAACATATGACATCAACATTATTGAGCATAAGATCCCATTGAAAGAGGGGAACAAACCGTTTAGGCATAAATTAAGACAAATAAATCCTATGTTGCTGCCTATTATGGAAAGGGAGTTAAAGAAGATGATGGATGCCCAAATCATTGTCCCTTTGAGATATTCTGAATGGGTGGCCAGCTTGGTTCTGGTGAGAAAAAAGAATGGATAAATCAGACTGTGTTTCAATTTCATAAATTTGAACAGGAGCTCAAAGAAGGACAATTACCTGCTGCCAAAAATTGAACACATATTACAGAGGGTAACAGGTGCATCCAGGATTTCCATGATTGATTGATTTTCTAGTTACAATCAAATCTTTTTTCTACCTAAAGAAAAAGAAAATACAACCTTCACCACTCCCTAGGGTACATTCATGTATTCCAAAACTCCCTTTGTATTAATGAACGCAGGAGCAACCTTTCAGCGAGCCATGGACATAGTTTTTATTGGAGAAAGGGACAAATTTGTAGTCATATATCTGGATGAAACTATAGTCTTCTCCAGATATGATAAAGAACAATGTTGTCATCTAACAAGGGTCTTCTTCAAATGCTGAAGGTTTGGTCTCTCCCTAAATCCTAAGAATTCCTTATTTTCCATGTAGGAGGGAAACTTGTTGGGACACATAGTATCAACTGAGGGGGTCAGTATTGATTGAAGAAGGGTGGAAGCCATTCAAACCTTGTCACTTCTGAGATCCAAGAAGGAAGTCCAGTCTTTCCTGGGCAAAATCAATTTTCTGAGAAGGCTTGTTTCAAATTTTGCTGAATTGGTGAGGCATATCACAACCATGCTCAGGAAGGGGAATGCAGTAAAATGGATTGTTGAGTCTAGAGTATCCTTCAGCCAAATCAAGAAGGCCTTGACTGAGGTGCATGTTCTTATCAGTTCAGATTACTCTAAGGATTTTAGGATTTTTTCTTTTGCTTCTTTTGATACATTGGCAACCGTTTTATTGTAGAAAAACATTGAAGGGCTGGAGTAACCTATTTTATTTTTCAATAGAGAACTAAGAGATGCAGAGGTGAAATATGACATCATGGAGAAACAAGACTATGCACTGGTGAAATCCCTCAAGGATTTCATAATCTACGTCCTTCATTCAAGGGTTATTGCATATGTCCCTTCAGCTGTTGTGAAGGACATTCTCATTCAACCTGACATAGATGGAAGAAGGAGTAAGTGGATTGCCAAAATCATTGAATTTGATCTGGAAATAAAACCCACCAAATTAGTTAAAGGCCAAGGTTTAGCCAAGTTGTTGGCTGAATCTACATGTAAAGATTTAGGGGTTAACTCCATCAACACTTGTTCAGAAAATCAGTAAACTGAGTCGTATGATAAAAATCCATAGGATATCCCTCCATTGGCAGAATTCAACTAGTACAAAGACATTATATCTTTTCTATAGGAGTTCATACCTCTAGATGGAATGGGGAAGAGCAAGGCAAGATCTTTAAAACTCAAAGAAATCAAATATTTCCTTATTGACTAGGTATTGTACTGGAAATACCCTTTAGGTGTGCTTCTGATATGTTTAGACCCACAATAGGCCCAAAGGATTATTTTTTATTTTCATGACAACTTGTGTGGGGGACATCATTTCTAGAGAAGCATGACCTATAAAATTCTCAAGGTTGGGTAATTTTGGCCTAATCTATTCACTGATGTCTGTGCAAAAGTCAGAGCTTGCATCAAATGTCATAAATTCTCTGGGAAGAAACAACTCAAGCCTCTGCCATTGAAGCCTATGGTAGCTTCAGGACCCTTTCAGTAGTGGGGCCTAGACTTCATTGGCAAAATTCATCCTGCTTCAAGCGGTCAACACAGGTGGATCTTAACTGCAACATACTATTTCACCAAGTGGATATAAGCTATTCCCACAAGGAGTGCTTATCACAAAGTGATCATTGGTTTTCTTGAAGATATTATGGCAAGATTTGGTTGTCCGAACAAAATCATCACTGACAACATTGCATCCTTCAAGTCTTAGTCATTTATCAAATTCTGTGAACAGTTTGGGATTTCATTGATCCACTCTACCCTCTACTACCCTCAAGGCAATGTATTAGCAGAGTCCTCTAACAAAAGCCTGATAAATATCATCAAAATACTGCTAGAGGACAATAAGAAAGCATGGGATTCAAAACTCAAATTTTCTTTGTGGGTCAATCGAGCGACAACAAAAAGGTCCCTAGGTATCTATCCTTTCCAACTGTATATGGGATTGAAGCATTTTTTCCTTCCCAGCTCGCTCTGCCTATGGAAACATTCTTTCAGGACTACCAAGGAGAACCTAATGACATGATCAAAAGAATTCATCAACTGGTAGAAGTCCAACATACTAGAGAGAAGGCGATGGGTGGAGCGCATGATCTTCAGTAGAAGATCAAGCAAGTGTTTGACAGGAAGAGTAGAAAAGAATATTTCTAGCTGGGAGATCTAGTACGTAAGTGGGATGCGCCCAGATAGGATAGAGGAAAACATGGAAAATTTGAAGCTCTCTGGATTGGTCCCTTCAAGATTTATGAAGAATTTCCAAACAACACTTACAGGTTGCAGAATTTGGAGGGTGATGAAGTTTTTGGTGGCCTTGTAAATGGGCATTTTCTGAAGAAGTTCTTTATTTGATCCATAAGTGGTTTCCGTGTCTTTGTAAATATTGTTTTTCCTTTTTGTTTCCAGTTTTATTGGTGACTCCACAACCTAATAGAAGGTGACTAGAGCTGCAAAAGAGATCTTAGACCCTCGCAGGGAGGACTCTATCCCCCATGGAGCCTAATGTTATCACATATTTCTGTAGGAAGGGGGGGGGGGGGGNAGGAAGGGGGGGGGGGGTGTTTTTCCTTGTTTTTGGCCTTTAGGTGAAAAAAGGGAAAGAAAGGGGCTAAAAACCCATTAAATGGTGCTTATCCTAAGTTCGTTAGGGTCGGTGTCACCGTTTGGCATGCAGTGCTAAGAGGGTCGTAGATTTGGGCGGTTGAGATCTGAGCACTCCATATCGATGGTTGTTGATCATATCAAGGCCTCAACATGCACGGACGATAAAACTTGTAGGGCAAGTCAGGTTTGAAACCATGTTTTTTTGGAGGTGGTACGTGTCAGCTAGAGACATACATCGAGCCCAAAAGTGGTGAAGAATCAAACCACTTTTCACAGCCCCGATATGCGCATGTGATTATAAGGACCTATATTGGGTCGAAAAGTGGTCGCTTTTTCCCGCCGACAGTTGTCCCCCACTCCATCTCTCTCCCTTGTCTATCACATCCCCCGCTCCCCTACAACTTTTGCTCCCTCACACCTATCCTCCACTCACTAACCCACTTTTCACATCTCCCCTTATCATCTCCCACCACTTGTGCCACCTCGCTCCACATCACCTTCATCCCATTTCACCTCATCTCCCACTTGTGTGATCCCCATGCTATCCTCAGTTTCCTCTTCCCATCTGCGTTGTCCACCTGCCCATCTCTACGTCCATTATTCCATGCAGAGGCAACCAAATTCCACAGGTGCAGTGCCGAATCAAGCCTTATTGATCTGGATGAAGAAGTTATTGAAGTTAGTTGGTGGTGGTTGAAAATCGTTTCCACCATAAATGGAAATCCCAAGAAAGGACTTTCAACAAGTCGCCTCAACTGCAAAACCTTCCTGAAAAATGATTGCATTTGATAAGAGCTCGCTTTTGATAGGAGACTGCATGCATAGTCTTCCAGGAAGCATGCAGACATAATTCCTTCAATGTATAGATTCGAACATGGTTCTATAGTTTTTCTCTGAGTATATAAGAGTCTTCCTCATATTTTTTGATGGTCGATGGTCGAGCTAAGCTCATGATTTGCAAAGTTTTAATGAAGGCTCTAGTTCTCTGGTTAAGTATATGTATTTGAGACTTCTTTATTAATGAAAGTCATTTTTCTTCCATATCTCTATAACAGTTTTGTTAAGACACTCATGCATGGATGATCCAGTCGAGGGTAGTTACGTTCTTGTGATGTAGGTTTGACCACAGTGGCATCACGACCAATTTTAATCAGTTTCTTGTGATTGTTTTCCCCCCTAACATTGAATTACTTAGGCATGGATGATCCATTCAAGTTGTTATTATTGAATTGTGATGTATGTTTGATTTTAGTTCAATAATAAATTTATTCAGTTCCTTGAAACCCTGAACCAAGAGGATCTTGTCTTAAGAGTTTTTCCTCTTGAAGTTGTTGGAAGACCGAATGTCCATAGCATACTTCTTCATTATTATCAAGTTCTTACCCCTAATCACCCTTATTACAACTTACTGACTCAAGTTAGATTGATACCTCACTTGCCTGTGCATTCCATCCTAGTTTTCCGAGTTAAAGCGATATAATATTGAGAAATCATCCATTAGACCAACCTTTAAAAATGTTCACTATGACATACAGACTGATGGGTATTGGGCTTACATGTGCAACAATCCATAGGTGACTTCCAGTTCCAACAATCCCATCCTCTAAAATGATATGTCCCAAATAATGAATTTTCTTTTGATAAAATGAGCACTTTCTCAATTTAGCATACAATTGATGCTCCCTTAATACTTGTAACACCATCCTCAAATTATTCTCATGCTCTTCTCCGGACTTGGAATATACAAGGTTTCCATCCAAAAATACAATGACAAACTTGTCTAAATATTCTCAGAAAACATCATTAATTAAGCACATGAAAACAACCGATGCATTTGACAACCCAAATGGCACCACTGTGAACTCATAATGACCATACCTTGTCCTGAAGGCGGTCTTTCTGATATCTTCCTCCTTAATCCTTATCTGTCGGTATCCTAACCTAAGATATATCTTTGAAAATATCTTTGCATCCTTCAATTGTTCAAATAGATCATCAATCCTTGGTAGAGGATACTTATTATTTACAGTCACTTTATTCAACTATCTGAAATCAATGCAAAGTCTCAATGTCCCATCCTTTTTCTTCACAAATAAAACTTGGGCACCCCAAGGTGACACACTTGGGCATATATACACCTTATTCAAGAGATCATCAAGTTGCATTTGAAATTCCTTCAATTATGGTGTACTCATCCTATAATGAATCTTTGACACTCGAGATTCTCGAGGCATTTAATTTATAGAGAAATCAATATCTCTCTTTTGGGGTAGTCTTGGTACCTCCTTGAACACATATTCAAAATCTTCCAGGACTGCATGATCTTCCAAATTTGTCACATTATCTTTAGGTGTCTCTTCCATACGAGTTGCAAATATTTGACACCCTTTTATGTAACATTTATTCAGTTGCAATGCTGAAATTTATCTGATGGTTACTACCTTGGGAATTCCATACACTTTAGGTTCCCTTCCTCATCCAAGCAAGTAAATGCCTTGTTATGATAGTCTAGGATAGCATGATGTTGGTCCAACCAATCCATCCCAATTAGAAATTCATAGGAATCTAAAGGCAAGATGTTTAAATATTCCCTGGTGTTCAGTCCATTCATGTCCATAAGACATGACTTAACCATCTCATTAAATTTTCTTTTGGCTCTGGTAGCCAACTGCACCAACCAAGATTTTCCATGGTTGATTCTTGGAAATCACAAAATTTCCACCATCTTAGGATCTATATAACTATGACTATCTCCTGGATCAATTAAAATAGAAATGGTTTGGTTGTTGATCATATCTTCCACTTCAATCATATGTGATTGATACTTTGCTTTCTTGTTGTCCAGGGCTGCAAGATCCTTGGTATATTTCAGCCCATGTCCTCCACTATTTCATCTTGCAGTACATTGTGAACATTCCTCACTTTTTCACCTCTGTGAGGATAATCTCTGAACATATTCTCTCCTTTACAACCCCAACATTGAATAGGTGTCTTCATTGGCCTTTGATCCACTATCTCAATCATTCTGGTTTCTCTAGAAGTTGGTTGTCCCTGAGGATTATTTTTCAAGAATGGTGGCTTAGTTCCCTTCTTCCTCTGATCCGTCTTGAATTTATTTTTGTCTTCCCAATATTTTTGGAAAGTTGGCCTTGCTTTTTTCTCGTCATATAGACATTTATCTCGCCTTACGGTCTCCTCCAATGTTTTTTGGATCATCATATTATATTTTGTCACTTATGAATGATGAAAATCCACTCAAATAACTCTGAATCTTAACTGTCTCATCCTTTATGAAAGAAATATACTTCAACAATTCTAAAAACCTTCTTTCATATTCATCTATGGTCATACTCCCAAGCTTGAGTTCAAAGAACTCTTTCATTTTCTTGTCATATTATCTCTTAGTCAATTTTTTATTCTCAAAATACTTCTTGAATTCGCTCCAACACTTTTATCTTTAATGTGTTGCACCTGCACAAGTTTATCCCACCACATGGATGCCTTTCCCTTATGTTTATAGATGTAAATTCTTCCTTCTGCATGAGATGAATAATTATGCAATTGAAAACACTTTCTCATGCCCAACAACCATGTCTCTACATCGTCATCCTTATTTTGTTCACCATAAAATGTAGGAGGTTTGATTTTGTTCATTTCTCCTCATAGCTCATCCACACCAGACCTCTTATGCTTCCTGACAGGAGGTGGACTTGAGATATTGTTTTCTCTCTTATTGGAATGCCTCGGGGAGTGACGGTGATATATGCTAACACTTTTTGTTCTTTTCACATCAGGAGACCTGTGACTTTTTGATTTGCTTGAGCCACTCTCCTTATCAAATTTCTTTTTTATTCTATTCAAGATCTGCATTAAATTTATGTTGAAGTCCTCTTGCTACTCCTTGGCTCTCATAAGCCTTTCATTATCATCTTTGTGGCTTTGGACATAATTCTGTAAATTTTTAATGGTCTCTACAATGTTCATTTTTTCATCCCTTCCTTCTCCATGTCCATTGGAGTTTGTTACTTCAATGTCCAAATGGACATCCATCCCTCTGATAGCATATTCCTGGCTGTAATTTCCCTTTTCATTGTCCATTCCTATGGAATCTGTGTTGATCCTGATCTGATCTAGTTTTTTTTAAATCTGGAAAATGTGTAGCCAACAAAACTCTGTCAGGCTAACTTACTCAACAATTTCATGAAAAATATGAACCATTCTGGTTCAATAATATATCAGAATTCTTTGTTCTGATTTCCTAAAAAATTGAATGCCCAGATCAATTTTCTGAGTGAATATTTATATTCTACCATCCAACACCTTTTCAACGCCTTCTCCCATGCTCAATTCTGCGTCTTGAGAAGAAAGTTATGGTTATTTGAAAACTGCCCATTAATTTTTTTCTATTCACACTTCAACTTGGCACAACTCTGCGCTGTAATTATGCATTTTTGCACCTACTCCATTGAATATTTCATAGGATCTCAATTTTGTTTCTTTATATACATATTTTGGAAAGTATTTTCAAGTTTCACCTCTTTCTAGGTTCTGGGCTACTAGTTACAGCCTACTGAAGTTCTAGGCCAATTCGTGTTTTTGGTCTAGAATGCTACAGGTACCTTCTTTGCCATATTAAATTTTTTTAACATGCCCATAAATTTAATTCAGGTCTGGGACTGTCTTCTATGGTTCAATATATTTCCATTGACTACTCTTGTGCTTCAATCTAATTCCGGAGCATAAATTTATGGCTCTTTGAAGTTAGTTGGGTCTTAAAATTTACCCTCCACTGTTTGTGCTGTAACTTTCTCATAAAAACTCTGTTTGACGAATGGTTTACACCATTAGAAATCTCTCTCTAGGCTCTTGTATTTGATATGCAGACACATAGTATAACTTGTAAGTTCGTACACTCTATTCTTGTGGTTTTTGAGTAGCTAAAAACGTTGTTAAGGGCCTCAAAAACATGCTGCAAAAAGATAGCGTTCAAACGGTATAAAATGCCACAAAAATTCGTTGGTTTTCTGTTGTTATTCACCATCCAAACGAATTTGCACGCAAAAATTTCAACTTGTACACCCATATTTAGCATGTGTAGAAACACCATAAGGTAATTCATGCTCCTTGCATCTATAACTATCGTGAATCACTTCTCTGTTGCGCAAATAAATAGCGCACACTACTTTTATGTCGCGCGCCAATATCCACTGCGCAAAATTTTGGTTCTTCCACTAATACCTATTGTGCGCAATGTTTTTGTGTCGTGCACCATTTTTGTGTTGCGTTCTAATAATCCATGCACATTTTACTCTGTGTTGCACCATGCCAAATTTTACTACACCCCCACTGCGCACCAGTACTCTGCGCACACCATTAACTAAATTGCCGTGCATCAACTTATACTCATATTGCATGCACACCAACAAAATTTCTCTGCGCTCTGCCAATACTGTGCACACTACACACACCATTATTATGAGTGTACACACCATGCACACCTTAATATGTGTATGCACATTGTGCACTAGTACTATGCATGTGTCACCTAATCTGCACAACACAATTCTAAATTTAGCCTGCGCATCCGCATGCCAATATTTCTCCGCGTGGCGCCAAATTTTAGTGCACATACCCGCATGCCAATATTTATCCACATGGTGCCAAATTTTAGCGCACGCACCCGCACACCAATATTTTTCCGTGCAGCACCAAATTTTAGCGCACGTGCCTGCACACCAATAATTTTTTACGCGATGCCAAATTTTAGCGCGCGTGCCCGCACGCCAATATTTTTTTGCGTGGTGCCAAACTTTAGCGCATGGGCCTGGACGCCGATATTTTTCTGCCTAGCACTGTATTTTAGCGTGCGCACTAGCACGCCAATATTTTCCCACATATCACAATATTTTCATTGCGCATCATGCATTTTTAGTGCACCCACCTGCGAACATTCATTTTTATGCCCATCAATTACTCATGAATTCTGCTACAGAAATTGTGGATTTTTCCCAACTTTTTCCCCAATTTTTACCATAGATATTATGCAGCTATGAAATTTGATCAATTTCACCCCAATAATACCAATTCAGCGTCTACAACAACAAATCGCTGTGGTTTGACATTTTTGGAACAATTTTTTCCCAAAATCAATTCACAAATTGAGAATTTTAATTATTGATCTCGCTCCATCTGTCATGGCTTCACTATAACTTCAAATTCGACAAATTCCAGGTCTGAATTTGCTACAACAGATATTAAATCAGGAATATCTCATCACTTGGCCAAATTTCTCAATTTTCTCATGAATTTAACAACAGAAATTGGGACTTTTTACCAATTCCATGCAATTCTCTTACTTTTTACCCTGGATGCTCTGCAACTTGAAATTTGGCCACTTCAAAATAAATCCTTTGTGACATTTCGTTTCAACTCAACTTTCTTGTCCCATCCAGTCTCAGTGTTGAAAACTGAAGCTCTAATACCATATTGTAACATCCTCGACCACCTAGGTTGGGCCATGCTACTCCAGAAAATGCTTTCATTCTATGCTCAACATACTGTAACATACCCAACATCCAACTGAGCTATGCCACATAATTTTTTTCAAATGCATGCAATTAAAAGACATACATACATAACTCTTGTAGAACTTTATATATAAAATATAAATAGACAAATACATTCTGTAAATGCACGGATTCATATTGAAATAACAATAAACATATACATGCAGCATATATAGGAAATAACCATAAATATAAAGACTGTTATAAACCACATATAGGATAAACCCATAAAAATAAACACGTAAATAATAATTCAACATGTAATTTATCACACAATTGACACTTATCTTGGTAAGAATATCACCAACTGCGTGCAGACCTTCCACGAACCTCCTAGCCTTAGACCAGACTTCTCATCACTCTCAGTAGTGGATCACCCCCGATCTGGGACTAAAATCCACCTAGGTAAAGGGATTCCTAACTAGCATAATGGATCATAGACAACAGGAAAGACTCGGTCACAGGTGACAACTCAAACTAACAGTCTACAATCCCTCATTCCCCACATGCCTGTCCCACCGCAGGAAGTGTGCCCCTTCTCTGTTCAACAATCCTTCGGCCGCCCCACTTCCTTTCCAGGCTTCAACAATAGGCCAGAAAGGAATTCTCAGAGCCCTGTAGTTGTAGTTTATCACCTTTGGGAAATCAATTCCCAACAATTCTCTCACCTAGAGAGATTTCTCACGGGCCTGACAACCCTCTTCTTCAGTCCAACTCCCAAGCTAACCAGCTACACAAACATGTATGGGGATGGATACAGGTTCAAGTACAGTGACAAGAAGGTATGGAGGACAAATGACTAAGTGATTGAAAGACCATGGAATGATTGAATGAATGACTGAATCATGGCAGGCAGGGGAAAATGAACTAAGTCCAAACTATATGTATGCATGTTCCCAACTTTACACTTGTCATGTTGGGAGCTACTTTGGTCCACTTGTCCCCATATTTAGAACTTAGGATAAAATAATTATCCATACCTTATACTTAAGAAATATTAATATAATATTCATTTTTGGCTTAAGCTCCCTAGCTTAGACCCTTTTCCTAACGTTTATCCCCCACCCTTTCCTTAACTAGTGGATTTTATTCCCCCATACTCTTTTATCATGTTCGGTATGCGTGCAATGATGTATTTTATATTAATGATGAGACATATACAAAAATAGGCTCACTGGCCTTTAACATCTAGGCTTTCCAGCCTAATCATCAAAAATTGGATCACTAGCCTATAAAACACAACATATACACAAAGGCTCCCTGGCCTCAAAATAATGCGCACTTAAGTTGATGTGTGTGGTATCCTAGAATGTGCACACTTCATCATTTTACAGTGTAGTACATGAGCCCACTATACCATGGAAGGTGCATACAAAAATGATATCAAACATCTAACCAACTTAAGTGCATTTTCATTTTACATTTACAATTGGGTTCGGCCTAGGGGTATTATAAGAAGAGCTTAACAAAGTCTCCACTCAAGGAGAAAATCATCATATTGTCTAATGGAGCCATAAAACCCATCAGAAAAAGCTACACCAAATGACTGGGGTTATACTTAAAGAACCTTGGTCCGGGTTGTTTCCCTTGTGTTGACGAGTGGTCATTTATTCCTGTCAACAAGAATGTGAAGCATTTATGGTATGAGAACTTAGTTTTTCTTTCTCAGGTTATTTCCACTTCTTTTTTGGTATTTTGTTATTCCCTAGTTTTCCATCTGATTTGATCTCTTATTTTGAGCCTCCAACTTCTCTAAATGGTCCAATATTTCTTGCTAGAGATTCCATTAAGAGGTACATATTGAAATATATTTTAGTTACTTTCTCTTTCATCCTTGCAAATCTCTTCTCTGCTGTTTCACGAGGGTTGTTATGAACATATTTTTCAGCCATGGCTAGGGTTTTGCAACTTTCTTATTAAATTGTTTCCTAGATCCCTACAGTTTTCCATAAATACACTAACAAAACATGCTATGATACCAATATGATTCGTAAACTACTATGGATATTCCAATTGATAGTTCATCACAAAATATCTAATAAAAACACTGAAATGTTTATTATGAAGGTTAGTTTCCTATAGATTTCAGGTTCTTTAATTATTGGTTTATTTCCTAAATGTGTAAAATAGGACAAATGAAAAAAATAGAGAACTAAAATAGATAATCACACACCATCCACAAATAAACACAAGATATAACTTGGGAAACCCAATATGAGAGGAAACCCATCTAGAAGGTGAGGTCTCTCTGTTGTCTTTACTTCAAATGCAAGTACAAATAAAGTGACACTTTCTAGGGAGTTTCATTAGACATTGTGGCATGTATGGTTTCTATAGGATCTCTCCTCCTCTATTATTCTCTCAAAATACCACCTATAAGTACTTTCCTCAACTATGTAACAAATACAAAGCTAAACAATGGAACCCCCTTATCCTCCTAATGACCTGATATTTAACATAACCCGATAGCCATTTAGGGGTATGGTTTTGACTTCCTCAACCTTCAATTAGTGATGAGGTTTGGAATTTATAGAATATTCTCAAAATTCCACATGTGGCTAGCCACATATGTTTGAATAAGGGGGGGGTTTCATGTCATCTACTTGTACCATGGTGGTCAACAAGGTAATTCAACTTGTAGGATGTAGAAATTTCACCTATGAGATTTGGTTGAGGCACAATTTGCACCATTCGAAAGGTATCCGAGTGTACAAAACTAGAAAAGGTGTGGGGACAATTTGTAGACACAAAACCCCCCAAAAATTCCATTTAATTCCTCAAAATGGCTCAGGAAGGTTCCAGACCACAATTTTCCAAACTAGGACCTAACACTAAAATAGCCCTGCAAGTTAATTCCTCCATTTTTTTCCACTTTGAAAGCATCATTATAGATGAAAAATAATACAATTATTCAATCTAGATAAATTGTATTGGAATATCCATAGCATTTTACAGATCATATTAGTATCAGGACAATTTTCTTACGGGTGTTTATGGAAAGTTGTAGGATCTAGTAATTATCTTAAGAATAAAGTTGTAGAACCATAGCCATCGTAGATGTGTCTATTCACAACAACCCTTGAGATCCAACATAAGAGATATTTGTGAGGATGAAAGCGTAATTCAATGATATATCTTGCAATATGGCCTTCCTCATGGTAGCTCTAGTAGGTAATATTAGACCATTTTGGGAGGCTACAAGCTCTAAATAAGATATTGGATTAGAGGGAAAACCAGGAGAAAATCAAGACCTAGAACAAGATTCAAGGAAAGATCCTGAAAAAGAGAAACCAAGTTTCAGTGGCATTACCCCTTCATAGCCATTATCTAAAATTGAAGAAAAAGTGGATATCAATCCATACCAAGGAGAGATCGATGTAGTAAATTTGAATCATTGGCTGCAATAGTTAGAGGGTTTTTTTAGTGACCACCATATAGAAGAAGAAAATAATATTTTGTTTTCCAGATTGAAATTAGAGGGCCATGCATTAACCTGGTGGGAAATTCACACTGAAGCACTTAGGATGGAGGGTGATCCACCAATAAGTAAGTGGGAGGATTTAAAAACCATAATTAAGTTCTAGTTCTTCCCTATTGGGTATGTAGAGGACCAATGTATCCATTGGAATTACTTTAGGTAAAGTTAGGGGTAGAGTGTGGGAGATTACACCACAAAATTTAGGAAGATGTATATCATGATGGGTATCTCTCCTAAGAACCCATATGTACTCCTCAAGTATTTGGGGGGTTTACATAGTCATTTTCAAAAGAAATGTATGTTCTTAAAGCCCAATATAGTTAATGAGACCTATGTGCAAGAAAAATATCAGGAAAATATAGGCTAGAAAAAATGACAACGAAGTGCTTCCAAATAGAAAGGGCACTGAGACACTTCCAAGGAGGGGAAGAAGAAGTGGAGAGGGAAATAAAAGAATATGAAGACCATTGCACATTAGTGTAAGGATCCAAGTAACCATTTTAGTAATTATAATATCGATGGTAACACTAAAGAAAAGTGTTGGAAACTACATACATAGTTGATCCCTAAGAACCTTAATAAGGATGTGAAGAAGAAGAGCCTTCATTCAAGAAACAAGTTAGAGAATAGTGCATATGTGGATTAGAATATTTCCTTCACTTCATTATAGAAGGAGGCTAAACTAAGTATCATTTATTAAAAGGAAGAGAAAGAGAAGGAAAAACAAATCCATATCAATATCTAGGTCAAGAATACCAAGCTAGATGCTCTCTTCGATTCTGGGTCATAGGCCAATCTCATAGAAACAAATATGGTCAATAATCTTGGGTTATAGGTTCATGATCATGCTATCTCATATCCATTGGGGTGGGTAAGCAATGATGCATAGATCAAGGTCACAAAAAAATGTAATATCATATTTGTTGTAAGTGATGATTTAATTGGTTAAGAGGAGTTAGATGTAGTACATATTGACATGTGTGGAATAATGTTTAGAATCCTCTACATGTATATGAGGGATGAAATCTTCATGAGGAGAGAAAACTAGTATGAATTAATCAAGGATGAGAATTCATTCATCATCAATGCACATAAATGTAAAACAAATATCCCACTGTTAAGTTCAGATGAGCCCAATTATTTGATATTCCAAAGGCTCATCTTTGGCATATTTTTCCACCAAAACATGACTTAATATTTTATTTTGACCATATTTAATAGTAAGTAATGGATATTTTGCATGTTACTTAGTGAATGTGTGTTGAAGTGGATTTTTGTGTATAATGTATCTTTTTTCTCTAATTGTTTTGCCAAATATGTGTATTCCTCCGAGAAGGTCGAACTTCAAGAGTTAGGGGTGCCAACACCCTAGAAACAAGGGTTTTTGTCTTCCTCAAAGCAGTAATAGCCAAGGATCAAGGGACATTGTCTCCACCTACCTCAAATATTTCTCCTTGTGCATTAAATACCCCTATTGATGAGTAGCAGTTGGAGATACATATGTAATGGGCTAAGATCATGTTAGAAAATTAGGATTGCAGAGAAATAAAATAAAATAGATGAAGAAATAACACATAGAAGATACATAATACAATATATATGTGTGTGTGTGTGTGTGTGTGTGGTTCACCTAGTGTGGGATATGTCCACTAGAGAAATTTCCAGGTCCTTCCTTTATTATTATCCAACAAATGAAGGGATACAACCTACAACACACCCACTGTAACTACCTCTTCTTTCTCTCACAATCTCTTTTCTCAGAATACAATATTTTCTCACTCACACAACCGCAATACAATTTCCTCATACATAAAATAGGGTTATATTCTAGGGAAAAAATCAATAACATAAATTCTATTGTTAGATATATGACCTTATAATGAATGGCCTACATTAACTATAAAATTCAAATATTTTACAACGATTTTTTTCACAAAATTTCACTTCAGGGGAACTTCCTCTGAATCCTCCACTAAGGTGGGGTCCAAAATTTATCACCACCCCCCATGGACTTCCCTAGTAAGAGATGTGGGGGCTAATGTTACCCATGATTTTGGTCGTCATGATGATGTATTGATAATGGTGTAATCAGACTCTACATTAGAACTTTCTCCTGAGAAAAGTTACCTTCCTCTCTTTCCAGAAATCACATTTTGGAGGAAGGTTCACAGGCTGCTAATACATTTGCCTGCGAGAATGCATGATTCTCGCAGGCTGCCTTAAGCCAGGGTGCAAGAAGTTCGCACTGTGTCTAACTGCTAGGGTGAAAACTCTTTCTAAAGAAGGGAAAAAGATGAATTCTCGAAGCTTCTAGAAGAGAATCTTCTAGAAGGATGAGATGGAATTCGAATGGTTATCTAAGTATTGGATTTCCTGATATTTTGGGATCATTCTTATCCAAGTAACTAATTCATTCTCTCCTATATATTGAGGGGATTCTCATGGAAAATGTTAGAAGCAAACAAGGTTAAGCAAGACATTGGAGAATTGGTGAAAAGAACTGTGTGAAGGACCGATGCTACAATAGTTAAGAACTCCATCAAGTTTATAAAAGGTGGTTGATATTCTTCATGCAAGTGAGCAAGTGTGTGTGTCAGAGCCAAGGGTCATCGAAAGGAAGTTTGCAACATCAAGGCTCAGGTTGTAATCTTTACTTTCCATCAATATGATACAGTAATATGTCCCTTCCCCATAAAGCTAGTGTCTCTTTATTGTATAACTCCTTGATCATATACATAGATTGTCTGTTGAATAAATTGTGCTTTCTTCACTTCGATTGGTTTGTATTGTTGCGGTCTTGACTATACGAGAGAATTGGAGTGAAGCAGGAGCAACAAAGACCAAATGAAGTGATCATAAGGTATGTTCGTGGTTCTTGCCTCCTATTTCATTCAATAGTTAAAATCTAGGGAAAGAGTATTATTCTGTCTTGATTTGTTCTAGATCCAGGTGGATCTAGGGAGATCGGTTTGTGTCCGCACTTATGGATTTATCCAATAACAGGGAAAGCCCCCCCACAAGCCCCCATCAATAAATGGGATCCAAACATGTTTGAAACAAGACCTCTGAATCAGGAACATAATTAGGCTCCACAACCAACAACTCCCTCATTTACTCACTTCTATCCTCATTTTAGAAAGGGACGTCAAAATCTCAAGATATATATAGACCTCTAGTCTAGGAGAGTAGAGAGGGGGGAGAATTGTTGATAAGTATTGTATTGATACCTTTTGAAGATTTTTTGATGAGACTTAGATCTTTTTTATCTTGATGTATTCGTACTATTAATGAAATAGAGATACTTATGCTTTTAGTTCATTAAAGCTTCTTTTAGGATCCTTGTGCTTCTTGCGTAGGTCCCACTCAATAGGGCTCAAGGACATTGTTAATTTGTTTTGGTTTCCATGCATGTTAATTAGTGATCAGATAGTATTTCATTTTCTTTTGAAGTTTGATATAGCTTTGCATGATCAACTCCAACTTTTGTTAAGGTTATCACTAACTAGCTAGTTACAACAAGCATCCTATAGAAATGTTCAATAGGCATTTTAGAGCACTCTTAGGTGCCTCCCAAGGTCAAGAACCTTATATCCACTTCATTTATTTATATTCTAGCTTTTTGCATGCTTCTAAAGACTTACACTATTTTTCAGAGCTTCATTTTTTCTTCCTATAGGAGTTTCCTGTAGAAACTGCATAGTTCCTGTAGAACTGTACAATTCCTATATAAAATTTCTATAGGACAATTTTATCTTCAAAGTTAAACTCATCTTAATATTCTTTTCATGAAAACACCACTGGAAAATAAAATCAAATATGGTTTCCATTGATCAAAGGATTATACATAAACCAATTTTCTTTATTCATGCATTGGTGTAGCCTCACTTCAATTACAACTTTCTATCATGCCTTATATTGAATTCATTTTCTATTCTCGGTTTAATATTTATGATTAAGTATCCTTTAATATTTGAGTTCCCCATTAGAGAATCCAATAGAGAGACCAAGATGAAAAACATGAATCCTTCTGCCTTACCTCATTTTCATGGGGTCATTTATGAATATCCTGACACTTTCTTATTTGAGTTTGTAGTTATATGCATGACATATGATTATACTATTGATGAACATAAGCTCAAACATTTTCCTTCCACCTTGAAGGATTCATATATAATATTGTTTATGATCTTGGAAGGAAATAATATCACAACTTGGGATCAAATGAAAAATACCTTCAGTGAAAGATAGATATACTATTGTAGAGAAAGAGATACAAGGGATGATATTGTAAGGTTTTTCTCCACAGAGCCTTATAAAACCCCTAAAATGAATTATTTTAAGGAATTCTAACCTAACATTTTAAATACTTCATAACCAACACATAACCAATAACTAACATATATAAAATTTATTGAACTGAACATAACAAGCTTACAAACAACCTTATAACACTTCATATTCCTTAAATATATATAAAACAAATACGTAAATTAAAATACCTTGGTCTGATGCTAAACTCCCGCTAGTCTTGTTGTCCTTCCTGCTACTGCCTTGCCTAGCTTGATGCCATTGAACAACTCTACCTAAACTGACTAACCTCCCATCTAGCTAGGAGCAGCCTGTCCGGCTCCCTAGCCCTAGGAAACCGAAAGGAATCCTGGCCCCCATGCCCAAAACCCCTAGCAACCCGGTGCCCCCTGCAGTGATACTCAAAGACTGCA
>ML787540.1:411788-439005 GCA_009831015.1 Picea engelmannii | reverse complement strand
AAATACCAACTGTCTCCTTGGAGTTGTGTCAACACATGTTCCCTCAGATTGACCTTTAAGGGTACCAAGGAGAAGATACGTGGTCTCCTACTCAAGGCATCTGCGACCACATTTTCCTTTCCCTTGATGTACAAAATACCAAATTCGTACTCACTCATAAAATCACTCCATCGCCTTTGCCTAGCATTCAGATCCCTTTGAGTGAAGAGATGTTTTAAACTTTGATGGTCCGTTCTGAGCTCAAAGTTTCACCCCACAAGATAGTGCCTCCAAAGTTTCAGAGCTAGCATTATAGTTGCCAACTCTAAATCATGAGTCGCGTATAGCTCTTCATGTTTCTTCAACTTCCTAGACGCATAAGCTATCACTCCTCCATCCTGCATTAGCATGCCCCCCAACCCTTGCTTTGAGGCATCCGTGCAGACTATGAAGTCCTTTACCATATATGACACTCGTAGAATTGGCGCACTAGTTAGTAACCTCTTAAGCTCAATGAATGCACTATCACACTCTTCTTTCCATTCATACCTAACCCCCTTGCGCTGCAAGGTTGTGATGGGTTTTACTATTTTGGAGAATCCCTCTACAAATCTCCGATAATAACCTGCTAGCCACATGAAGCTTCTCACCTCATGGGCATTTTTCGGCACTGGCGACTCCATAATGGCCTTTACCTTTTCTGGGTCCACAGAGATTCCTTCAGCGGAAATGATATGACCTAAATAGTGAATCTCTTTCTGGAAGAAGGAACACTTCAACAACTTCCCATACAATTTGTTCTCTCTAAGGCAGGACAACACTACTTGTAAGTGTTCCTCATGTTCTCTTTTGTTCTTGGAATAGATGAGGATGTCATCTAGAAAGACTTGTACAAATTGATCTAAGTACTTCTGAAATACATCGTTCATGAGGCTCATGAATACTGTTGGCACATTGGTCAATCTGAAAGGTACTACGACGAACTCGTAATGTCCAAACCGAGTTTGAAAGGCAGTTTTTGGGATATCGCCTTCCTTAATCCTTAACTGATGATACCTTGATCGCAAATCAATCTTTGAGAATACCGCTGCTCCTTTCATCTGATCAAAGAGGTCATCTATTTGTGGCATTGGGTACCTATTTTTCACTGTAGCATGGTTCAAGTCCCTGTAGTCTATACACAGTCATAAGGATCCATCCTTCTTCTTTACAAAAATTACTGGTGCACCCCAAGGTGAAACACTGGGCCTTATTAGCCCTCAGTCCAGTAACTCTTTCAATTGCATTTTCAATTCACAAAGTTCGGGTGCTGTCATCCGATACGGAGTCTTGGAAATTTGTTTTGCACCAAGTTTTAGCTCAATAGTAAAATCAAGCTCTCTCTCGAGAGGTAACCGTGGTAACTCATTCGGAAAAACATCCTTAAATTATGACAATACTGGGTACTGATCCGATGAGGGTCCCTTCCTTTCATTCACTGCTTCCACTACATATAATCGACACCCTTGTCTCAAGCATCACTTAACCTTCATAGTTGATATAAAGCGTAATGACACTTTTCTCCGTACACCCTGGATCTCTACTAGCCTTCCCTCATCGTCTACATAGAACACCCTCTTTGTGAAACAATCTACCAAGGCTCGATGAGCTGCTAACCAATCCATTCCAATGATTAGGTCATACACCTCAAGAGAAGTGACGTATACCTTCAATATGGTAGTACACACTCCCAGGTCTACTATACAATTATCAACACTAGGTCCTACCACTTGTTTTTCCCCCGAAGCCATCTTGACTTGTTTAAATTCATTGTGCTCGTAGGCTGCCAAACCACTCTTTTCTAATGCAGATGGTGAAATGAAACTATCTATCACACTAGAATCAAATAAAATCTTAACATTGATATGGTTTAGCGTACTTGATGACTCCACCACCGTGGATTGATGTTCGGCCTAGCGATTATTAACCGCTGCATAAATCTAGTGTCTACTACTTTCTCTCCCCATCGGTGCCTTTCCTTCACTATGCATGAACCCTGATTGTAACCCTAGGCAGTCATGCTAGTAATGGGGTCCTCCGCACCCCCAACAGGTAACACGAGATTGAACCTGTGCATTGTTATGTGACTGTCTATGAAATGAGTTCCTTCCCCTGGAACCCCTGCCCCTACTAGTTGTTCTCTGAGATAGCTGTGGACCTATTTGTGTCGTTGGTGATGAACGAGATGTTTCACTCACTGCCATCGAAATCCCTGCGGCTACTGTCCTTGGCGTGACTCTGTTACCATATGGCGGTGGCCTTGAGCCCCCTCCCCTGGGAAATGTCCTCAGGGCCTTCCCTACGAATCCAAGACGATGTGGAAATGTCGGTCTTGTACCCCCGGTTAAGTTCATGTGTTCCTATGCATAACGTGCATTTTCCACAGCTTCTGCTATTGAAAACGATTTCCACATCCGCACCATACCTCTTATCTTAGGGTTCAATCCATAGATGAAGCGCTCTGTCTGTCGTTGGTAATTATCTATATACGAAACATATTTGACCAATTCCATAAATCTGATCTCATATTGTTCAACAGTTATGTTTCCATGTACTAAGGCATGAAATGCCCCTACCTATTGTTCCTCGTAGTACGCTGGCAGATATTTCCTCCGGAACCTCTCCTCGAAAAGTTCCCAAGATACTGTGTCTGGGGTAAGGTGAAGTTGTCTTTCCAGGTTGCCCCACCAGTTCAAGGCGCTGTCTCTTAACTGAAAAATTGTGATCTTTGCCTTTGAGTTGGATGCATAGTCCCTTAAGGCAAAACACCTTGTCATGCCTTCCAACCATGCTTCCGCGCGTTCACTGGCGCGACCCCCGAAAAACTCTGGAAGTTTGATCTTCTGCAATTCTCGTGTGATGTATTCAGGTGGAGTTCCTCCCCATAAATCCCTTGACGCTTCTAGATTACCCATTCTAGATGGTGGGGGTTTTGTCTCATTCCCTGCAGGTTGTCTCCACCTTAAAGTTTCATTTATGGCCTCCAACGAGCGTAGTATGAGAGCTAGCTCGGGCGATGGTGGTGGTGGTGCTGGTGGTGTTGGGAATGCTTGCGACGACCCTCCCCTGCCTCGATTCCCTCGAGTCCTGACCATCCTATATGCTTTAACCTGCATCAACCAAAGTTGTCAGGGTGAGTTCAAGGACGTTTCAAATTGGTGCTACTCAAACTAGAAACAGGGTTAGGCGTATGTTTTCTTCACTTGTCTGTAAATAGACATTACTCTCTTTAGGGGATTGGCTAGGTTAGGATTAGGATTAAGCATCTAAGCTTGATTTCTTCGCCTAAGAAACTATTGGTTCCCTTTTCCTGTAGCTATGCTAGCCTTGCGTCATACTCGCCAATTCCTCTTGCTTACTCTCCTAGTGCGTATGCCGCCTCCTTCCTGCTTGTCCTTGTCTAAGTCCTTTTAACTTTTCACTTACAACTAAATATCCTTTGATGCTTGACTCGTGAGCTTTCCTTGGCGCGTTGTACATAAGCGTTGAATTGCGTGTCTCGGTGGCTGCAGGTGCTAGTCTTTAAGGATTGTAGAGTGGCTTTCGGCATTGGAACTTAGCGCTTGGATTTGACTGGTGGAATGGAATGAAAGGGCTCAGTGATTGGCTTGATGAATTGTGTGTAAGGTCTCGTGAGCCTGACGCTTGGGCAATCGGAGTTTATACTTTGGGATACAAAGATCAGCAGCACTAAATAAGCCTTTACCTTGATTTCCAGTGCATTCACTAGTTATGATTCAACTTGGTTAGCTGGCTCCAGACCAATAGGTCAGGTAATAAGCCAGTTAGTCTTAATCTTCATACTGTATCTTCCTAATAATGATACCACTCGAATCATAAAGTGTTACCATTAATCTATTTAAGTATAATAATTTATTTGTAAAGACTTATGAGGGCGCGTTGGTGTTAATGCTCTTCTTAAGGCGCTTCGCTTGGTGGGTGGTCTTGGGTTCAAAACCCATTGACCCTCTAACATTTTAATTAACTTTTAATGTAGTTTAACTTTATTTTACCTTAATTTAAACTAATTAACTTTACTTGAACTTACTAATTAAACTTTATTAAACTTCATAATTAAGCTTTATTAAACTTAATGATTACACTTTAATTGAATCTTTAATTTGAGTTTTGAAATAATTACAATTAAAATAAATTGTTAAATTTTATAATTAAAATTACTTGTTAATATTTAATTGTTTTTTTTTAAATAATTACAATTAAATTAAGTTTAAACGGATAATAATAATAATAGAAAAAAAACAACAAACAAAATAATATTAAATAAATTAAATTTAAAAAAAAATATAGGGCATCGTGGGTCCTTGCATGAGGCCCATGTGCCCCCTGGGCTCTTATCCCCCGCCCCACAAAACCCTACACCGAGTTCCCCATCCCCAAACCTGCATTCTTCCGCTCTTTCAACATGGTCGGCCTCTCTCACTCTACAACTCCTCCCTTGATAGTTTGGCGCTGACAGGTTAGTCTTGGCTTACCTGTGATGTTTCCTGTTGTGTTGGGTGCAGGTGAGCTTGGTGTGTTGTTGCTATTTGATCTTGTGTTTTTTTTTTTTTTACTGACCTTTGTTTTGGTTGCAGGTCGCATGGGGCTGGAGCTAAGGCTACGAGCAATTTTTTTTTTATTTTTCTTGCTGCTTGCAGGCTTGGTGCCTGCGCTGGGATGTGTGAGAATTGTTGGTTATTGGATATCAGGCTTTTGTGACCCCAACTAGGTCGACTGAAAGTTTAAGCTATAGTGTGTGAGCTAGGGTTTATCTGACTGAAGTCTGTTTAGGGTTTATATAGTATAGATGTAGGAGGAGGCGTAAGGTGTATTTACATTTATTGTTATACACAATATATCCTTGGAAGAGAAGGTTTGTTTATGAGTGAGTATTTTTGTTCTTAGAAAATGAGCATTTTTTGAGGTTCTTTTGACTTGTTATTTTCTTTTGGAACTTTGTTTTTTACCTTTTTATATAAATTTGTCTGTTATTTTAGCCACTCTTATTTGTATATGTTGCTTAGCCATTTACAAATCACAGTGTGTTGAACAAGGTCTTGGTATTTATGTCTGGATTATCGAGATAAGGTCATGAAAATATGTACACCTCCCGATTATTTTCATGTATACTAGGGTTTCGATTTAGCCTTTTTCTGTGATTTGGGATTTTGCTTGGTTGATGGCAGATTTAGTTTTATGCTGTGGCATCATATGATAACCCTTAAGTACTAGTTTTTGGTTCTTCAATATAATTGAACTGAGATTCATTGTTCTATGGTTAAATCTGATGATCAGTTGATTTATGGGTGGTCTTACCAACCCACCGCATGATTTATCGCTATGGTGTCAAATGACCTTCACAGCTTCTTCTTTTTTTGATTTTCTATATTGGGTTTCCTGCTATTGTGGATTGTGTTTGTTTGTGTTGTAGATACCGTCATAGTTTTTATTTTTTTGTATAAATTCTATGGTGTCATATCGTATCGTGAATGGTGAATATTGATCCGTAGAAGCAAAAGCTCGACTTGGCCCAGAGATTGAACCTCAGCCTCTGCCAAGTGGAAGGGAAGCATTTTGTTCGAACGAATGAAGCTCAAACAAAGAAATTGAATCTTTATTCACTGACTGTACAGGATGGTCTGGCATGTGAAGGGTAGTCACCCCCCCCCCAAAAAAAACTTGTCTTATAAAAGGAAGGACGACACACTAGTCTTTTAGCCAACAGAGTTAGTGAGTGGAAGTTAGTGTGTGTTGTATCTTTCAGCTATGTGCATGGCTTGAGTGTGATGCCAAGATCCTGGAATACCTTATCTTCTGAGTAAAACAAAGTCCATCAGATTGTTGTTGGAGCTTGTCCTTACTATCCTCGAATATTTCAGATCACTATGTGATGTAGAACATGCCCTATTTAGCTATTGTGCCTTGTTGTCCTAATTTCTAGATTGCAGATTATATGTAGAGTAGACACTATCTATCTATTGTTTTGAATTAGTTCACAAAATGCAGTGTTTTCACTCCTGAATCTTTAATTATAGAATTTCAGTATATGCTAATCTTAAGTTTAGATAGGCACAATCTAAAGTTCCATTTTTTAGGACCTGCCGGATTCATTCTTTGAGTGTAGATATGAACTATGATGTAAAAATATTAGCAATTGCTACCAAGGATAGTCTTTCACAGACAATCCATGTGAATGCATTGCTAATGTGAAAGTATCTATACATCCAAGAAGAATGTGTAGGGTTCTGTTAGGGAAGGGTAGTCGCCCCCTCAATATATATATATATATATATATATATATATATATATATATATATATATATATATATATATATATATTTATATTTATATTTTTACTTTTATATTATATATTTATATATATTTTTTATACTTTAAATACTTTCATTTTTATTTGTTTTTACTGTAAATTGTTAAATTATTAACCGATATGAATTCAATAGTGAGGGTATAGTGGCTGTAGAAAATGGTTGGGGGTTAGGTGGGTAGGTGGGTAGGTAGGCCCTTAAGGCTCTAGATTGTGAACACTAGCTCTGATACCATGTGTAAGATTCTGCTCCACAGAGCCTTATAAAACCCCTAAAATGAATTATTTTAAGGAATACTAACCTAACATTTTAAATACTTCATAACTAACACATAGCCAATAACCAGCATATATAAAATTTATATAAAATTTATTGAACTGAACATAACAAGCTTACGAACAACCTTATAACACTTCATATTCCTTAAATATATATAAAACAAATACGTAAATTAAAATACCTTGGTCTGATGCTAAACTCCCGCTAGTCTTGTTGTCCTTCCTGCTTCTGCCTTGCCCAGCTTGATGCCACTGACCAACTCTACCTAAACCAACTAACCTCCCAGCTAGCTAGGAGCAGCCTGTTTGGCTCCCTAGCTCTAGGAAACCGAAAGGAATCCTGGCCCCCGTGCCCAAAACCCCTAGCAACCCGGTGCCCCCTGCAGTGATACTCAAAGATTGCAGAACTCCCCCACAAAACCAGAAAATCCAAGCAAAGAAACCAGAACCCTCCTCCCCCTCCAAAATGCTTCCCTTCCCAAAAGAAATGATGATCCCCTTCCCCTAAGGCTCCTCTCGTCATATCCCTCCTTCACCAACCCTTTCCTCCTCATTAATTTCCTTATCCCTACATTCATTATCTTATCCTCTTATTTAATGTCTTGTCCTTTTATTTAATGTTTCTTATCCTTTTATTTAATGTTTTTTATCCCCCCCGTATACGTTAGTTTTTAATAAATTAAATTATTAACCCCTTTAATTCTTTACTCACATAATTAAAGAGTCAATTAATAATTAATTAATCATTGACAATTATGAACAAGTAATTAATAATAATTAATTAGTTAATATTATTTAAGAAATAATTATTGTGTAGCAAACATTTTAGGACAATCAGATTATCAAATTAATTATAATTAATAATCCTATACATTTATTTAAGCAGGGTTGTTACATATATTTTCATAATGATGCAAATACAAGATGAATCTCTAGAAGACTTTGAAGAGAGATTTCAACTAAGCTACAAGAGAGTTCAAAATTTCATTCTGGATGAAGAATCACTCAATCTTGTCTTACTCAGAGGGGTAAGAGAAGATATGATGGAAACATTGAATCTCCTATCAAAAGGAGATATCTATCATTTGGACATGATGATATCAAAAGAATATTCAAGAACCACTAAAGTTCCTCAAGAAAGAAAGGTAGAAGTAGTAGAGGTGTGGTACCTCAATCTTCTAACCCTACAATTCATATAAATAATGAATTAGGAGGGTTAATAGAGGATATGAAAAAATGGTATTTTACACTCTTTAGACATGCAAATGGATACTTTTCATATTAAGAAGAAACAAGAGGAATCAAAGAAGGAATCAACTATCTATTGTCCCAAATGCACTAAAAAACATTCTAGAAATGAGTGCCCTTTAGACATAATAGATGTTTGTGCCATTTTTGAAGAAAATCATCCAACTAAAAAATGTACTTCTTTTCTAGGGTTGAAAGCTAAATTTTGAGGAGTAGAGGAGAATATGGAATCACAATACTTCATCAATCAAAGGAGGTCTAGAGCACCAAGACCCTTCCAAACAGATTTGAACTTCAATCCTGCTAAAAGTTTTAGTACATATAATTATCAAATGTCCCCTCAACCATGGTATAACCCATCTCCTTGGACAAACCCAAATCCATAATAGTACCAACGGCCCCCAATTCCTCCTCCACAACAATATTTTCCTAGCATATCACAAAATCAATGGAGTCAAACACCACAAGGATGGAGGCCACATAATTTTCATCAACCTACATTACTGCCTCCTCCTCCTCAACCTAAAAACACTACTCAAAACATTGTTTCTCCTAAAAAACCTCAGCTACCTAGTCAACCTACTCCAAATCCGAAAAAAAATAAAGTTCAACCTCTGTACAACAATGATACAACTTATCAGAAATATTCCTTGGAACTACAAGAGATAAATATTAGGCCGGGAAAGATATTACAACAACAACCCAAGCTCATAGAAAATGTAGAATCTAAGAAAGAAGATATTAACTTACCTTGAACAAAAAATCCTCCTTACCCTGAAAGATTACAAGAAAAGAAAACTTATACATCTCAGTTAAAAAAACTTTTAGAAGAACTTAAGAATTTGTGCATAAAGATACTTCTTTTACAAGCCCTTAAAGATGTGGTCATTTTCAATAAATATGTCAAGAAAGAATGCATTAGAATATGAGGGAGGAGAAGAAAATGTGCACCTACTATAAATGTATAGGACAATTAGTTGACCTTATGCTTGGAAAGTTGATTGTACCTAAATACTTGGATCCAGGAAGTCCTCTAGTAAAGGTACACATCAACAAAACCTTGATCCATAATACTCTTATTGATCTAGGGGATACTATCAATGTAATGACTAAATATTCTATGTTAATACTCAACCTTTAGATATTTTTGAGAGATACCCCCACTGTCTTTCAAATTGTAGACAGATCCACAGTCAAACCTAAAGGCATGTTGGAAGATATCATAATCTCCATTGATTCTTGGGAGTACCCTATTAACTTCATAGTTCATCAACCCAAGTCTCAATCCAACGGATATCGTCTAATTTTGGAAAGACCTTGGTTGGCCATATCAGATGCATACATTGGTTGTAGAGTGTTGGGTCCTTCGTTTTGATAAATAGAAGTTGAAAAAGCTACCGTGGAGTCAGAAAAACAGGAAAAGGAAGGAAAATAAGGCTGAGTGAATGAGTGTTCATAATAAAGGTGTTGGAATAGAAAATAGTGAGTTGCCAGTGTATAATCAGTTTTGGGAGGAGTAGTTGAAACAAAATTAAGAAGAGGAGAGAGCTTGTGGGTTTTCAAGCTGAAAAAGAAGAGGATTTTAATCGGGTTGGGTAATGAGATTTGAGAAGTAATAACTGGTGTTTGATCCAGATTGAGAATGTAAACATAACTATTCTTGTATTATTGTAGTAGTAAGGGAAAGACACTGGAGAGAAAAAGATATGATCTTTTACTATCTTGAGATGTACTTCTTGATTCTCTCTAGTATGAATTTGTATATGTATGAGATAAGTTGCACAATTATTTTGAGCAAGGACTCTGTTATAATAGAATACTAATGAAGATAAAATTTGAAACAAGACCCTTGTCTATGATGATTTCTGTGTCCATAGACTGATATTATGTTATATCTATTATGCTTGATGCTTTTGTATTTCTTTATATTGTTCTGTGTAACTATGTTCTTTTGTCCTGGGTTATGAGGTGTTAAAGATTCTAATATGGTTAATCTATCTTGTGAAAGAATGGTATTAATCTTGATAACTTGTAGATATGAATACGCACTCTTCTTACCATTCCCTAATTCTCATGTCTCAGTTGTGCTTTTGGTGAGACTTATTTCCTTGCGGGAAGATGAAAATGCCAGGGCACTAGAATACATCGGTACCCTTTTGTTGGTAACTTGAAGAGGAACCTAGTTTGAAAACTTTTCACCAACAAAATGGTTCCATTGTTAGGACCTTGGATTTAAAGGGAACCTGTATGAAGGATGATTCCTTGGATCGACAGATTTGATGTTCGCCAGTGGTGGGAATGGAAGTGCGATGCATTCATATGGAAGGAAGTGATGCTACAAAATTTGAACTGGAACAATGCAAGGGATTATATCTTCTCCTCAGAAAGATCAAGTGACTAGTATGAGATATTCTGGGTAGAATTCCTGGAAAATATGTTCCATTGGGTTGATCAGCTACAAGAAGCACCAGAGTTCAAAGAACATGTCAAGAAAATATATACTTGGGATATACATAATCTAGCATAGCTACATCATCTGGATCACCAGATTACTCGAGTAGTGGATTTCTGGGTTGACACGACTTTGGAGGGATATATCATTTAGTTTTTAGTGGAGAATCATCAATATTTTTCCCAAGAAAAAGAGATATTCAAGAAAGATGCATGGGAAAGACTGCTGAGGGAAATACCTTGTGGATCGAGGTCTTCTTGGTGGAATAGGGGATGCTAATTGTTCCCTCGAGTGAGATGGTAGCCTAAACAACTACACTCAGGGTGGGGAGAAATTGGGGAAGGTTCATGACCTAAGAAGAAAAAAATTTCTTTGAAATATGGGGGATCGACAAGAGAAGAGTGCAAGAAGTGAGCAAGCCCTGAGGAGAGCCACCATAATTGAGAAATGGTGGTGAATAAAGGTAAATAATGCAGCGAAGGAGTCCAACGTTTTGAGGAAACAAATTAGACCAAGGGAAACAAATGAAAGAAACATGGAAGAGTTGTGGAAGTTACGAAGACAAGAAAGACTGGCCAGTCTAATTATGTAGGAAAGAGAAGCACGGAGAGAGAATTCCCCAGGTGGGTGGATGAGAAGAGGAGTGCATAGAAGAAAAGGAATATGAAGAAGGTTTGGATCTTGCGAAGGATAGATAAGATTCAACCCGGATCTCAAGAGGATTCAGGAATGAGGTTGTGAAGGCTACTCCATAGGAAGAAAATGAGACCCCCAAGATCAAATAAATGCACCCAGAAGTCCGTGGAACCAGCCTCGAGTTGCTCGTTCCCTAGGCATACTCTATATCCTTGGTAAGATCTATACTGCATACTCCTACAATTTATATTCCGTTAAATTATGTAAATCTATCAAAATCCAAAAATGTGAATAGTGGGAGGATATTAGGGTCTCCTGGTAAATTGAAACCAGGGGAATTAGGATTCATTTTGGTAGGAACAGTAACACCCATAATGGCTGGAAAAATAGGAGGCACGATCACCCGATACCCAAAAATATGAGGTAAAGGAGACGAGGACATGGAACAACACTGGTTTTTATGCGAGGCCATATGGAGGTCTAGAGGGACTCTCAATGCGAACAAGTTAGTGTAATTCCAGATTACTTTGAAGGGTCTCACCCTCAAGTGATACATGAAGGATATTGAGCCTGGGTTGTAAGGAAAATCATTTACCCTTGACCAAGTGCATCATAAATTCATCATTGAATTCAATCTACCTCAGTCAAAGCAGCAAGTTCTCTCTAAGTTGTGGGAGATACAACAGAGAGAGGGTGAGTCTACATGGGGGTATAGTTAGAAGTTTAAGGATGATATTGGGAGATTAGCGCATCCAATTCATGAATATCATCAGAGGGAATGGTACATACAAGGGATTCTACCCTTGACCTGAATCCCCCTGATGCAACAAAGGATAGCCACCTTGACAGATGATTTGGAAAAATCAATGAAGATTTAAGCCATGGTAGCGTATCCAGGGAGTCTAGGGGTAAATAAACCTCCGGTAGACCCAAAACTATCACAACTCTAGGGAACAATATCTAAATTCATGGAGAATATCAAGGAATTAACTCTACCTAGACCAAGATGACCTCAAGTTTGGCGTACAGGATTCTATACAAAGGGGAATATGGAAAATGATTTTTCATCGATGAGGGGAATGGGACCTCCACACAACCTGATGCCCCCCCTCCTACATGAAAAAAATGAGGAGTTGCGCAAGTATCTACAACTCCACCATTCCATGCACCGATGCAATACCATGCTTTTCCAAGCACCCAACCAGCCCAAAAAGACGAGTACTCTGAAATCCGTCGAAATCACGGGCATGAACCAAGACATTGTGCCATCCTTCAGAAGTACACACCTGTTCCTAATAAAATACATTGTGAATTTTATGGGTCTACAATGCATGCTACAAACCGATGTAGAGCATTATATGTGCTTTTCGACAGACTGGATCAAATTTTATTTAGGGTAAACGAAACACTCCAAGGACTCGGAAAAGGTTGGGGGAGTGGGGGTGGAGGTGGATTTAGAGGAGGGAGGAATGGAGGAAGAGGAACAAGACAATTTTACAATTTATATGAACAAGGAAACATGGCTATATACTTTCCTCACATGAGACAACCATGGTGTTAACATTGTAGAACCAACATTCACACAACCGAAGATTGCCCAGACCTGATCATGAAGTTGGAGGACTGGGTTTGTCAAAGAGGAGATAACTTCATAGGCTCCAAACGTAGGAGGGAATTTGAAGGGAAGGTACCCAAAGTTGAGATAATCAGTCGCGGAAGAGAAAAAATAGGGGTAGATGTAGATAGTCAGCCCAAGATTCAGAAAGGAGGCCCTAAGGATGATAGGTATGACCCTTTGAAAGAAAAACTATTTTTCAAAGATGCAATAGAAATATTTAAAGATATAGATGCTCCATAAATAAGTTAAAATCATCGTAAGGTCATCCTTCAACCCAATATTTCTCAAGCCCCTACCTCACCACCTGTGCCTAGGAACCCTGTAAACTCAAAAAGATACCCTGAGCAGTCGAAGAATGTAATTAACCTCTGGTTTCAATTATTCTTTGAGATCCTGGGAGATGACCTACTTACTGAGAAGTTGAGTAACACCCTGCACCTAGTCCTAGGAGATGAGGGAACTATAGAATCCATCGTAAGAACCAACCTCACTGAGAAGAATACACAAAGAATACAAAGGAGGAAGGTGTGAACTGGAAAAGTATTTAGGTTGGAAGCCCAGTTAGATGACTTTGAGATTAAATATGTCATGCTAGACTTGGGATAAGATGTCAATGTCTTACCCAAAAAGACTTGGGAGGCTCTAGGGAAACCTCAGTTAGTGTATTCCCCCATTCAACTGAGAATGGAAAACCAATACTTCATTTTCCCAGTAGGGAGGATGGAAAATGTGGAGGTATATGTTGCAGGAGTTAAAACAACAACTGATTTCAAAGTGATTAAAATCATGGGAAACAAATACCCCTACCATGCCTTATTAGTAATTGACTCAGAATATGACAATTATGTTGTCATTAACTTAAAGAGGGACACCATGAAGTTTTAAGTGGATGGAATAAAGGTAGTCCATCCCTTATATCCGTACTTGGGGCCTAGATATATTGATCCAGTGGATAATAACATAGATTCAAAAGAACTTGACCATTTATACACTATAATTGCAAGAATGAGGTTGGATTATATCAACCCTGCTGCAGATAGGCTTGTAAGTGGGAGGAGTATACAGTCAGTCGACGAGGACTTAGAACTGGATTTTGATAGCTAGCAACAAGGTTCATACGTAATATTCTCAATACGTTGCTCAACTATCAGGGAAACTATATGGATAGGAACCAAGATAAGGAATCACCCAACATATGTTGGCACTTCAAACTTGTACAATTTTCTCATCGACATAGAGGGAAAAGTTGTGCCAAATCAAAGGATCTCAACTTTTTATATAGCCTTGAAGGATACCCTTTCTATATGGCGGGCCACTCACAGAGCCTTGATTCTAGATTGGGAGGATGCAAAGAGATCTATTACATGTAGATTCCTCAGTAGCAATCAATTGAAAGAATATATGAGCATGGATTTTCAAAGTACACAATTGTTTGATGGGAATTTTGGCACCATAATGCATGTTGAGAACTACTTAAAATAATGGTGAGTTGTGGAAGTGCCCTCTCGGCCATGGGTTCAACAATTTTTCCACTCACTAGGTGCGATCCCAAAATCCTGGTACACACATGGAGAGACCAGGAGATACACAAGTTGTTGGAAGACCTTAAAAGACCAGTTTTGCAGAGATTTATCCTTTGATAGTAAGTCCCATAAGATTCATTGAGTCCTTCAAAGAATTCGAGAGATGTTATTTACTAAAATTCATAAACATAGATCAAGCCCATTAGTATGTTCTGATCATGTCCATTTTCTTTTGTCCAATAGAGGTCACAACCCTATCAGGATACCTTTAGCTTGTTGTAAAATTGATAAAGGTATGGAAGAATCCAATGAATCAGAATAACTTAGAAACCTAAATATCAAAGAAACTTGAGGTACTAGAAAAATCCAGGATACTATAACAATTCATACCTATAGCTCCTATAACCATCCCCTGAAGTTGTGGAAAGTAAATATAGGGAGTGAAGAGAATCCTAATATATCTTCTATAGGAGATTACTGGGATGAGAAAACCATGAATGAATTCCAGAGCTTGTTGTGGGAATATGAGGACTTATTCCCAAAAACCTTGTCATAACTGAAAGGCATAAACGGATCCATGTAATGTCCCCAAGGCCGAGCCCTGTTGTAAATCATGTTTATGAAATGAATTGTAATTATGTTTTATAGGATGATGAGCCAAGTTAATATAAGATAGTGGGATTATGTGATTATTAGGCCAGAGAGCCTAAGTGTTGAAGGCCAATAGCCTGATTTTGTACATGTATCTATGCAGAACATTAATAAAATAAACACCACTGCGTGCATACTGACCACGATGAATGAGTGATGGGGGACTACGATTCCACAGAGTGGGCAAGGGATTAGGGGCTAGAAGGTGGAAAGAGGGGATAAGTGTTGAGCCTAGGGGCTTAAGTCCTTGGGAATAATATTTTAGTATTATTCCAAAAGTCATGTGAATAATATGTTTTATCCTAAGTTATTTTGGAAGCACAAGAAACTTCCAAATGGAAGGAATGCATGCTGAAGGAACACATGCAGTTGCATGGGTGACAAGTGTCAACCCAGGTGCATGCAAATAAAATGGCTGAGATGAGTCGTGTTGGGGGTTCCTCCTCCATTCTACCCAACTGTCTGAATGTGAATGGTCTGACCTCTGCAAGAATACCCTGGTGCAACCCTAAAAGCCAAAAATCCTATGTTGATTTCTGAGATAACTAGTACAACCTCTGTTCTAAACCATCGAGCCTGTGTCGACCCCTGCGTGGATTTATGGTCAGGCATCCTTGAGAAAACCATAACCATTATTCTATTCTGTGATTGTTGAGCTGGTTGGGTTGAAGTATGTGACTTTCACCTGTTTGGGAAGCCCGTGACTGTATACCTAGTTGATTGTTGTGGCCACGTAGTGCTGGACTGCACGTGGCCTACTGACCAGTGTAAGTTCATCATGAGCCTGTGTGTAACCTCTCTCTAGGTGAGGGAGGTGATTTTTATTGAAGAGGCAGGTTTTACTAAGCCTGTGAGCGACTCTCTCCAGGTGAGAGAGTGCACAGAGGAAGGAGAGAGCTCCTGGAAGGAACCCTGTAGCTACCACAAAGCTCGGATATTTCTAGTTCGGACTGTTGCTAAATCCCAAGGCAAGGGAGGTTAGCAGCCGAAGGATTGTCTAGGTGACAGAGAAGGTGTATAATCCTGGGGTGGGACAGGCATGTGGGGAAGGAGAGTCTGTGGGCAGTGGGAATAAGTGGTTATTGGGAGAGAATCGTCCCTATTTTACGTTTATTCTTCCAGAGAGAGTTTGATGGGAAGTGGTTTTCTCTCAGAGAGAGTCCAACACCATCTACGGAGCTCTGAGACTTCCTGATCCGGCCTGTTGTTGAGACCTAGAGAGGGAGGTGAAGCATCGATGGACTATGCTTGTGAAGGTGTATACTTCCGGGTGGAGTAGGCATGTGGGGAATGAGAGTCCATGAGTAGTGGGCGTAATAAGGCATCCTGGGAAGAATCCTTCCAGTTGTTCTGTGTTGTTTTCCCTGTAACCTTGGCCTAGCCTAGGATTCCTTTCCTTGGGGTGGAGCTTAGTCCCAGCTCGGGGGTGACCCACTACTGAGCTTGATGAGCAGCGTGGTCTAAGGCTGGGAGGTTAGTGGAAGGCCTGCACGTGGTTGGTGGAATTACCACCATTTCAAAGATAAGTGCCAGATAATGTTTTAATTATGTTTTTCATGTCTGTGTATTTATATTTATCATGTATTCTATTGTGCATATGAATTAATGTTAATTCCATGGATTATTTATGTCAGCAATAATTTTTTGCTAACTCTGATTTTAAATGTGTTTAACCTGTTTTAAATGCATGTTATTAATTAAGAATAAAATGATGTTGCTCCACAAAGTAGCATCTTCCTGGCTAGTGGGTTGGATGACAGCCATGGGAGCATTACATAATGGTAACAGAGCATTACAGTATGAAAGAGTGTTACAAAATGGTATCAGAGCCAAGGTTTCAACGTGAAGCCTAGATGGGTTGGATAAGTGGTCTTTGGACATAAATTTTTGAGAAGAAATTGTGTTGGGAGGGCCAATTTCAAACCCCAGAATGTTCATGAGTGTCAAGGAGTCACTTGACCGTGTTACAAATCTCAGGAGGTTTAGCGGTATTTTAGAACCGCAGTCAGTGTGGTCATGGTCACTGGGAGAGAGAGCTCACTCAACGCATGAAGTGTTGGATCCATAGGATCTGTTCAGGAGGAAAGGAGAACCCTCATGATCGTCAGATTTGGAGAACATGCACAAGGTTTAAAACCCTTTGAAGTTCCACAGGAGTGTGGAAATTGCGGTACGCAAAATCCTAAAACAATCTACACCGTAGATCATAGGAGAGGAACTTGAACCATTGGATCATTTCAGAATTCAGGGATTGAAATGATGAGAGACTTGGAGTCGCTACATTGTGAACTCCTGGTTACCGAAACCCCGAAATCCTGAAATGCCGAAAGGATCTGCGCCGTAGATCTAAGAGAGGTCTAACTATTGGATTTCACTTGGAAGGGACGTGGGCACATGGATGTGTACCACGTGCCAATAGGTCGAGAAGAAAAGAGAGAGTGGTGGGACCCAACGACATCACCATAGGTGACGTGGACCCTCCTGAGTGTGCCACTTGCCACTGTGGATGTGGGAGATAGTTGTGCTCTGTGGACCCAGAGGGTAAAGGAAATAGAATTTTTGGAATTCGGGGATTGTAGTGACAAGAAGTTGGGAGTCACTATATCATGAACTCCCGGGTACCGAAGACCCAAAACCCAAAATCCCTTAATTTTCAAAGACAAAAGAACCATCGAGGATTTAAATGTTGGATCCTCATGGACCAAAACTTCGAAACCCAAAGTCCCGAAGTCCCAAAAATTGCAGAGCTGAGTAGAGCTCGGAAAATTCATGAAATTGAAACATTTTCTTAAATTGGATTGTTTTCGAATGATGAAGGAATTGTTAAGAAATGAAGGCCTGAAAAATTCCAGTTGTCTGTGCAATTGTATTGCAGAAGGTTGATGAGTGCCAAAACTGATTTAAATTTCCACAAAGTGCAAAGAAATGGAAGAGACACATAATGCTTCTAGTTCATAAAATGAAGCTCAGAAGAGATTGTGTATAACTTTTGTATGTAGAGTGTGCATATCTAGTAGGAGGAGTGCTTCTAGAGGGAACTTATTTTAAGTTCGAAAGACTCCAGGAGATGAGCATAGAGGGTGCCAGGAGGGCACTAGAAAGTCTTTTGGAAAACACCATAGAAGCCTTTGAAATATTTGAAATCCTTCAAGTTAGGGAGGAAGTCAAGTTCAGAAGAATTGATGCCAAGATATTTGGAAAGAAGTCATTGAGAACCTGAACGGATGGTAGGAATCCTTGGAGGTAAGACTGTGCAGAGGAAAGCACCAAGAAAATGGAATCACTGGGGGTTTTGTGGAAGCTCTGCCAGGAGGGCATTGAGCAAGTGCATAGAGTGCATAGAAGAACACTATTCTTAGATCAGAGGAAGGAGAAGTGTCAAGAAGGAAGATAGATTTTCTGAGAATTCTGTGAGACTCTGCCAAGAGGGCATTGAACAAATGCATAGGATGCATTGAGGAGAAATTTATTTTGAGTTCAGTGAAAAGACAGAGTCACTGAGGATTCTAGATAACTTTTCCAGGAAGGGCATCGAGTTGGTGCAAGTGTGCACAGAAGGAACTCTTTCGAGTTATGAGATAGGAGAAGTGTCACAGGGAGACACTCACAGGGTTACTGAACACCCTGTAGGCTTAGCAAAGAGTGCTTGAGAAAGAAGTTTCCAGAGGGTACCAATATCCATTTGAAGGAGAAGGCAAGGGTTGAATCCCTTAGAGGTTCAAGTTTCAAAGCTCAGGAAGGATAGTGTTGTTGTGCACAGAGTAACAACAAAGAGGAGCAGGAGGTTGAGAAAACCTTCGAGGTTTCATAGTGAACAAAGCTTAGGAGGGACAACGTTCCTAGAACACAGGCGAGATTCAAACGAATCGAGCTCGCAGGGGAAGCGAAGGTCGAGGCCTTTGAAACTTTGGAAAATATTCCAAGGGGAAGGAATAAGTTCTAAAACTCAGGAGGGAGCATAGATGTCATGAGATCAACTGGAGAGGAAGACATCTGGGTCGTCAGATCTAGTGCAAAGAACTGATAGTCATCAGATCCAAAGGAAGGCACACGGAGTTTAACCTCTAGGAGGTCAAAAAGGAGAGGATCTGTATGGATAGTGGAGACACTTCGTGGAGGAAGTGTTGAAGTTGTGAGAGTCATTGGATCTTGTAGAGAAGCAAGGGTGTTAAGGCCGAGTATCTTTCGATACTCTAAAGGTTAGAAAGGATAGTGACCATCAGATCCGGGTCAACGACAGTCATTGATGTCATTCAAGAAATCACGAATTCGGGGTTTGTGAGTTCGGAGGGTAGACCAAATTATTGGTTCCTCAAAGTCTCGAGTCGTGAGGAGCAGGGAAGGAAATCCAAACCGTTGGATCTAAGCTACATGAGAACCGTTGGATCAGAACCCCCACGTGGTATTGCGTATCGGGGGTTCGGGGGTTGAAAGAAATTCTTTTTGACTACGAGGTCGCGAAGTGTTGAGCGTCGAGGGATCGTAGAACACGTGGCACATCTGTTAGGTGGGGACCACGTGGTTGACAGGTGGCATAACAATAAGAACCTAGAGAAAGGGGAAGCAAGTGACAGGTGTTGGACACATGTCATCTTGAAAGGAGTCAACTCATCACTGAATTTCGTGTCTCGAGGATTCGCAAAGGAGGAGCATGAAAGATCAACACTCCAACTCACGAAGTCATGAGTTGTGATTAGTGCTAGCACTTATCCCTAGTCGGTGGTTATGTGTGGAAGGCACTAACAAGGAGGAGCCATACCCATATCACATCTCGAGTATCGGTGTCTGGAGAAAGAGGAGTCGAGGGTCTTCGACTCACGAATTCACGAGTTGCGATAGGTGTTTGTGCTAAGGTAAGGTTGTGGTCGCATGGAAATGGGAGGCTCGCGCCTGGCATCAAGTTGCATAGGGAGGGTTTTCGTGAAGCACCTGTGGATCGAATTCCTTGGAGGTTCCAACACGGAATCAAAGGAGTTTCTTCGACTCGAGGAGAATTTAGAACGATCTTGTGCAGATCTTGGCCTGAGGGTCGGAGGTCTGCGTCAGAGCTGAAATGATGGTTATAAGTTTGATAAAAGAAGCATGAAATCTTCTACTACTATCATATATTCAGGTAGTATAATTTTTAATGGCAGCCATGCAGGTATGAGTTTTTATCACTCTTTTTTCATAATTGTTGAAAGGAAATTTTGGTAATAATTTCCTCAGCTAGAGATATGTTAAAAACATCACATGATTATATGATTGAATGCATACCACTGGATGTGGTAAAGGTTGTAAGATTGTATTAATTCAAATCTTTTTAGCTTCTGAATGCACACATTGACATAGTAGAATGTCATGTTAATTTGGTTATGGGGTAATAAACAAAAAATTAAAGATAAAAACCGGTTGTAGGAATAAATGCCAGTAAGCTAGTCATGTATGAGACTAGGACCTGGTTGAATATCACAAGGTATAGAGAATGTGGCAACACATTGGCCAGAATTACAACTCATGGATGGTGAGATAAATGACTGAGATAGAGAGCATTATGTAATTCAATGCAAGGTGCACTGAATAAGAATGCATTGAGAATTGCACTCATGCATAATGAGTGATAGAATTGTATACTAAATGCAATGGTTGAATATGTTTTGTAAGTACATGCATATATATTATTGCATGGAAATAATTATACTAATGGCTGAAATGTTGCTAACCCYTGAAGTTGASARCATTTYAGGAAYTRTTAAACATTGCWAYARGAAAGTTACAWKYCAGGTAGTCACARGAATADAGACTACATAGAATTTTATGTTCASAAAATTGAAATAATGAACTTACTRTTGTTAATTATGAACATGCATATGCATAGAATGACGAGTCATTCTATTTGKTCAAGTTGTTTGGTAATTGTGATTGAATTTCCAGGTGCAGGAAATTCTAAGATTATTGCATAAGATGTTGTACATGTTGAATTATGATGTACAGAAAATACTGACAATTTGTTGGCAATATGCAAGATGAAGTCTTGCAGGAAAATTGTATGTAGTTTGATGCCCGTGGAAAATCACAAGGATGGATGCATTCATAATGTGGMAACAACCAAGATGAATCATGAAATAGAATGTCATGTTTTGGGAGTAAAAGTTGAATTTCCTTTCGAACTAATTGGAATTCCTAAATGAATTCCTTTATGTTCTCTCAGGATAACTGCATGTGGTTGATGCAGATGAGATGATGTTGATAAACGTTAAATGTTGGCTACAAAGAGAATCTCGGGAAGATGTTGCTTGGAAACCTTAGAAGGTAGTTGGAACTCCTAGAGCCATGGTGCTCTAAGACTTCCGGTCCATCCTATTGCTGAAGCCCAAGGAAAGGGAGGTGTAGCACCGATGGACTGTGCTTGTGAAGGTGTATACTCCCGGGTGAGATAGGCATGTAGGGAATGAGAGACCGTTGGTTGGAGTACTGCCGAGGTTTGAATGGTTGGAGTGTTGTTGAGGTCTGGTACCTTGTCCTAGACCATGTGGATAAGGATTGTGGAGCATGGCTATCTTGGGAAGCCATTGCCCCGATGGAGTCATAGCCCTACTCCGGGGTGGAAGGTCTTCTCACTCAAAAGATAAGTACAATTCTCTATTTATTGTATGTTGTGTATGTTGTATACAGTTTTAATGTTATTAAATTTGGTTGTATATACATATATATACATTTCATATATGATTGCATTACCGCATCCATGACTGTACCTAAGGTGTCTCATATTTCATTAATTAAGAAATATATATACCTGATGCTAATCATGTAATCGATTGGAATATGATTCAGGTGGAACCAGAAGGTGTCCTGCAAGTGCATCCTGTGCGCATATTGGACAGGAAAATAAAACATCTCTGGAATCGAGCTATTGAGCTTGTAAAGGTCCAGTGGACCTAGTACAGTCCTAAGGATGTGACATGGGAGCATGAGGACGCTATACAAGCATAATACCTGCATATTTTTGAAGATTTTGGAAATCTTGTTGATGTTGTGTGAAAGTTGCACCGAGGACAGTGCAAAAATAAGGGATGGGGACTGTAATGTCCCCAAGGTTGAGCCCTGTTGTAAATCATGTTTATGAAATGAATTGTAATTATGTTTTATAGGCTGGTGAGCCAAGTTAATATAAGCTGGTGGGCTTATGTGATTATTAGGCCAGAGAGCCTAAGTGTTGAAGGCCAAGACTTTGCTTTTGTACATGTATCTATGCAGAACATTAATAAAAGTATAAACACCATTGTGTGCAGACTGACCATGATGAATGAGTGATGGGTGACTATGCTTCCACAGAGTGGGAAAGGGATTAGGGGCTGGAAGGTGGGAAGAGGGGCTAAGTGTTGAGCCTATGGGCTTAAGTCCTTGGGAATAATATTTTAATATTATTCCAAAAGACATGTGAATAATATGTTTTATCCTAAGTTATTTTGGAAGGAAAAGCAACTTCCAAATGAAAGGAACGCATGCTGAAGGAACGCATGCAGTTGCATGGGTGACAAGTGCCAACCCAGGTGCATGCAAATAAAATGGTTGAGATGAGCCATGTTGGGGGCTCCTCCTCCATTCTACCCGACCGTTTGAACGTGAACGGTCTGACCTCTGCAAGAATACCCTAGTGCAACCTTGAAAGATGAAAATCTTGTGTTGATTTCTTAGATAGCCGGTACAACCTCTGTTCTAAACCATCGAGCCTGCGTCAACCCCTGCGTGAATTACTAGTCATGCGTCCCTGAGAAAACCATAACTGTGAGTCTATTCCATGATTGTTGAGATGGTTGGGTTGAAGTATGTGACTGTCACCTATTTTGGAAGCCCATGACTGTATACCTAGTTGACTGTTGTGGCCACACAGTGTTGGACTGTGCGTGGCTTGCTGACCAATGTAAGTTCATGTTGAGCCTATGTGTAACCTCTCTCTAGGTGAGGGAGGTTATTGTTATTGAAGAGGCAGGTTTTACTAAGCTTGTGAGAGACTCTCTCTAGGTGAGAGAGTGCGTGGAGGAAGGAGAGAGCTCCTTGAAGGAACCCTGTAGCTGCCACAAAGCTCGGAGATTTCCAGTCCGACCTATTGCTGAAGCCCAAGGAAAGGGAGGTTAGCAGCTGAAGGAATGTCTAGGTGACAGAGAAGGTGTATACTCCTGGGGTGGGACAGGCATGTGGGGAAGGAGAGTCTGTTGTTAGTGGGCATAAGTGGTTCCTGGGAGATAATCCTCCCTCTTTTACATGTATTCTTCCAGAGAGAGTTTGTTGGGAAGTGGTTCTCCCAGAGAGAGTCCAACACCAGCTACGAAGCTCTGAGACTTTTTGATCTGGCCTATTGCCGAGACCCAGAGAGGGAGGTGAAGCACCGATGGACTATTCTTGTGAAGGTGTATACTCCTAGGTGGTGCACGCATGTGGGGAATGAGAGTCCGTGAGTAGTGGGCATAATAAGGCATCCTGGGAAGAATCCTTCCAGTAGTTCTGTGCTTTTTTCCCTGTAACCTCAGCCTAGCCTAGGATTCCTTTCCTTGGGGTGGAGCTTAGTCCCATCTCGGGGGTGACCCACTGCTAATCTTGATGAGCAGCATGGTCTAAGGCTAGGAGGTTCATGGAAGGCCTGCACGTGGTTGGTGGAATTACCGTCGTTTCAAAGATAAGTAGAAGACGATGTTTTAATTATGTTTTGCATGTATGTGTATTTACATTTATCATGTATTATGTTATGCATATGAATTAATGTTAATTCCATGGATTATTTATGTCAGCAGTAATTTTTTGTTGACTCTAAGTTTAAATGTGTTTAACCCATTTTAAATGCATGTTATTAATTAATCATAGAATGATGTTGTTCTGCAAAGTAGCGTCTGCCCGGCCAGTGGGTTGGATGACTGTTAGGGGAGTGTTACAGAATGGTATCAGAGCGTTATAGTATGAAAGAGTGTTACAATCCATGGGGGAGATGAAGATCAAGCTGAAACCTGACTCAAAACCCATGAAGCACATACCATATCGTCTCAATCCCAAAGTAAAAGAGAAATTCAAGAAGGAAGTGGAAAAAATGCTTGCGGAAGGACAAATATTTCATGTCGAAGAAGCTGAGTGGCTTAGCCCCATCGTAATACAAATATATAAGGATACATAAGACATTAAGGTTTGTGTTGACTATAGGAGTCTGAATTATGCGTGTGTGCACGATCCATTCCCGACACACTTCAAAGATGAAGTGTTAGATCAAGTTGTGGGGAAAAAAACTTATTCATTTACATATGGATTCTCAGGATGTCACCAAGTCAAAATTTTGGAAGAAGACTACATTCATAACTAAGTGGGGGTCATTCACATAAAATGTGATGCCTTTTGTCTTAAATAATTCCCCAACAATCTTCTCTAGGATCGTTATAGCAACATTTCGTGACTTCATACACAATTTTCTAGAAGTCTACATGGACGATTGGACTATATATAGTTTTCTCAAGGAACATGTAGGGATACTACAATTGATGTTTGATAGATGTAAGGAATTACAGATATATCTGAACCTGAGGAAGTGTGTTTTTTTTGTACCACACAAAAATTTGCTAGGCCACATTATTTGCTAGGAAGGATTCCTTGTGGACCCAGCTAAAGTTGCAATTATCCTAAACATGTCACCACCTACAAGTGATAAATAGTTGCACTCAACGATTGGGAATAAAAGATACTAACATAGGTTGATCAGAAGATATGTAGGTATCACCACACCACTAGAAAAACTACTGGAGAAGTTTGAAGAATTTTGGTGGATAGTTTAATGTGACAAGGAATTTGATATCCTCAAGAAAAAACTTAGTACTGTACCCATTCTTATATACCCCAACTCGAAGATTGAATTCCATGTATATGTGGATGCATCAGGTATCTATCCGGGATCCTATTTGGCACAACCAAAAGAAGGGAATATTGACCAACCTATCTTCTTTGCTAGCAAAAAACTTTCTCAAGCCAAATGAAAATACAAAACAACCAAAAGGGAAGGTCTAGATATGATTTATGCATTGCAAAAATTTAGACACTATTTACTAGGCTCTCATTTTTAATTTTTTACTGACCATTCTGCATTGAAGTACCTAGTTAATAAGTCGATCTTTAAGGGAAGGATTTGCAGGTGTCTCTTACTCTTTCAAGAGTTTTCATTCGAGGTAATTCTCAATCCTGGAAGATGTAATGTAGGTACAAATAACTTATCAAGAATAGAATCAGGGGAAAGTGGAGGATCGATCAACGATCAACTCCTCGACGTGGACCTGTTTCGGATTGAAGCCATCCCAGAGTATCTTGAAGACATTTTTTCCTTCCTTAGCTCAGGGAAATTCCCGAAAAATTATTTTGCAATACAAAAATGACACATGGTGGTATGAGCAACAGACTACCAACTGATCGTGGGACAACTCTATAAGATGGGACTAGATATAATTCCTAGAAGGTGTGTCCTAACCCATGAGAGGAAATATATCTTATGGGAATGACACAGTGGAGTTGCGAGAGGATATGTTGGAGGGGAATCTACAACACATAAGGTACTTCAACATGGGTTATGGTGGCCAATGTTATCCAAGGATGCTAAATCTTAGGCTAGGTCTTGAGACATTTGAAAACGAGTAGGGAATCCATCACGTAGAGATGAATTACCTCTTCAGCCAGTGAGAGAACTACATGCCTTTGAGAAGTGGGTTGTTGAATTTATTGGACCAATTAATCCACCTTCCAAGCACTCAAAGACTAGATATATCATCAATGCAACATACTATCTCATGCGGTGGGCTAAAGCAGAGGCAGTTCAAGATTGTTCAACAGATAAAACTGCTAGATTCATATTTAAGAACATTATTTCCTAGTTTGGATGTCTTAGGAGCCTAAACAATGATCAAGGAAGTCACTTCCTCAAAAAAAAATAAAAAAAATTGACGACATAATTCCTCATCCAGCACCATAAGAGCAGTCCTTATCATCCACAAGATAATGGGATAGTGGAGGTATTCAACAATATTTTGAAAAGAGGACTGAGGAAGGTGTGTTGTGAAAACAGGGAGGATTGGTATGATAGAGGTCCAACAATCTTATGGTATTATGGGACTACCACAAAGAAGTTGCACAAGTATACCCCCTTTCAATTGGTTTATGGTAAGGAAGTTGTTGTACCTTCAGAGTTTAACACCCCTACTCTCTATATCACACATTCTACACATATGACAGATGAGAAATTGGTTGCGCAAAGGATTGCAAAATTGCAGGAACTTGAGGAAGCCAGATTCTTAGTTTATTTTCATCAGTCAGTGGAAAACGCTAGGCATAAATCTTGGCATGATACACACATTAAGTCCAAGAGGTTTACGCAAGAGAATAAGGTACTCCTCTATGATAGTTGTTATCAAAAACATCTAGGAAAGTTGCACATGCATTGGTTAGGTCCATTCCTAGTTGTTCAAATTTGACAGTCTGGTGCAGTCAAGATAGTGCAACTGTATGGTATCCTTCAACTAGGGTGGGTGAATGGCACACACCCGAAGACCTACATTTCCCACACTTGAGAGAGGGATCTTCGCTCTAGTCCAAGGGAGTTTGTACAGTAGTTAGATTTTTATTTTCTGTTGTAAACATTGTTTTAGTACATGTAATAACGTCGAAGTTTGCTCAGTGGAACCATGACATATGTTTTCTTAGTTTAATAGTTGGATGTTTTTAGACATGTTTACACAACAATGCATTGTCAGATGAGTCACCGATCCACTCAATCATACACATAAAGTCACCGATGAATCACATTGTGTTTGGGGGTGAGATCAAATATGAAATACATTAATGGCTAAGCGTCAATAACATCACATCGAGTTGTAACCCTTCGGTTAACTACCAAAAACTGTCAGAATGTCCTTGTTGGCCCTTGACCAAGTTTTGAGGATTCTTGGTCATTTGACCTAATTTTGGGACTTCGATAGGCTGTGGAAGGTGGAGCGCAAGACGAACTAGAGATCGTGGGATCTCAGCCCCTTTTAGGGAACTTTTTTGGATTTGGGATTATGCAATGGGTATGGGGATGTTGGCCCATGGGTTTACCCATGTTTACGCCTATTTTGTAAAGTATGAATAAATGTCTAGGCAATGTAAGAGGTAGTAGTTGCAAATTGTGCTAAGTTCTAAGGAACAACATATCTATGTGATATTGGGCTAAGTGATAAGTATGGATTGTAGATGCTTCATGCATATTGTGTGAGACTTGCAGAGATAAGTGCAAGTGGTTGTAACAGACTATGGAGGGATTTTTGTTGTAACACAAGGAAGGAGGATCTAGCGAGGTGCGCAGATCTCCTGTCCTCTGCGGAGTGGAACTTGGATTCTCTTTTCCTGTAAGAAGCTTGACCCAAGATAATATAGAAGAGAAGAGTTGGTGGACGCAACCTGTTATCACTGAAATTTCGTCCGCACAG